>VYZW01040115.1:42971-68976 GCA_013401315.1 Balaeniceps rex | reverse complement strand
TCGATCCCCTCGTTGGGATTGTTGATAAAGATATAAACAGAACTGGCCCCAATACTGAGCCCTGGGGAACACCACTTTTGACCAGCAGCCAACTGGATTTAACTCCATTCACCACAACTCTTTGGGCCTGGCTATCCAGCCAGTTTTTTACCCAGTGAAGGTTATGCCCATTCAAGCCACGAGTAGCCATTTTCTCCAGGAGAGTGCTGTGGGAAATGGTGTCACAGGCTTTACTAAAGTCCAGGTAGACAACATCCACAGCCTTTCCCTCATCCACTAAGTGGGTCACCTTGTCATAGAAGGAGATCAGGTTAGTCAAGCAGGACCTGCCTTTCATAAACCCTTGCTGACTGGGTCTGATTGCCTGATTGTCCTGTACATACCATGTGATGACACTCAAGATGATCTGCTCCATAACCTTCTCCAGCAACGAGGTCAGACTGACAGGCCTGTGTTTTCCCTGGAGCCTCCTTCCGGCCCATCTTGTAGATGGGTGTCACTTTTGCTAACTTCCAGTCAACTGGGACCTCCCCGGTTAGCCAGGACTGCTGATAAATGATGGAAAGTGACTTGGTGAGCACTTCTGCCAGCTCCCTCAGTACCCTTGGGTGGATCCCATCCAGCCCTATAGACTTCTGTGTGTGTCTAAGTGGTGTAGCAGGTCTCTAATCATTTCTCCTTGGATTATGGGGACTTCATTCTGCTCCGCATCCCTGTCTTCCAGCTCAGGGGGCTGGGTACCCAGAAAACAACTGGTTTAAGCACTGAGGCAAAGAAGGCATTAAGTCCCTCAGCTTTTTCCTCATCCTTTGTCACTATGTTTCCCCCTGCATCCAATAAAAGATGGAGACTCTCCTTAGCCCTCCTTTTGTTGCTAATGTACTTATAAAAGCATTTTTTATTGTCTTTTACTGCAGTAGCCAGATTAAGTTCTAGCTGGGCTTTGGACCTTCTAATTTTCTGCCTGCATAACCTCACGACATCCTTGTAATCCTCCTGAGTGGCCTGCCTCTTCTTCCAAAGGTCATAAACTCTTTTTTTTTTTTTCCTGAGTTCCAGCCAAAGCTTTCTGTTCAGCCAGGCCAGTCTTTTTCCCCACTGGCTTGTCTTTCGGCACATGGGGATGGCCTGCTCCTGTGCCTTTAAGACTTCTTTCTTGAAGAATGTCCAGCCTTCCTGGCCTCCTTTGCCCTTCAGGACTGCCTCCCAAAGGACTCTGTCAACCAGGCTCCTAAATAGGCCAAGGTCTGCCCTCTGGAAGTCCAAGGTGGCAGTTCTGTTGACCCCCTTACTTCTCTGAGAATCGAAAACTCTATCATTTCATGATCGCTGTGCCCAAGACAGCCTCCAGCTGTCACATCACCCACAAGTCCTTCTCTGTTCGCAAACAACAGGTCCAGCAGGACGCCTTCCCTAGTTGTCAACCATGTTGCTTTCAAATCTAGTTTGAATACAAGCTTCACCTGATGTGTCTAGTACTGTATCACTTTCCTTATATCTAGTTTAGTTTACAGCTGTTTTGACAGTGCATGGAGTGAGAATATGCCAGTATATATTTTTACATATTGCAGTTCAAACAGGTTGCAGTTCAGTAAAAAAATAGACTGTAACCTAAATTCTTTTTTTGTCTGCTTAAGTCAGAGTGAAGATATGCAGGTGTTTAAGAACTTTTTTAAAGCAAAAACATGTTTATAGGGTTTTTTTTTTCCATTCCTCCTAGGTTCTTTCATTTTTTTACTGAAATCACTAGGAATGAAAGGCACACAATAACTTTCCAGATAATTGGACTACATGGGGGGTTGGGACCTTTTCCCTACTTCAGAAAAGGAGGTTGTGACTAGAGGAAGTCTCATGGTGTCAACTGGTAGTAACGGAGCATCTTGCAAGGTAAAGCTTGAAAGGCAGTGTTTTCTTAAAAGTATAAGTATGCATTGCCTGAGTTATTCATTTCTGTCAGTGAATATTCAGGAAGGAGAGCTGTGAAAAATATGAAGTTTTGACTGATGACATAAAAATAGGTTGCAGAATTTTTCCTCAAATTGTGGGTCTCGCTAACTAGTCATAATTATATTTGATACTGTGTTAAAATCTATTGAGAATATTTTTTTTTCATAAAAATTTAATTTTGAAAGAGAGCTATGGAAACTTGCTTGAAGTTTTGGCAAGCTGCAGCATGGAATTCCAAGTATGGAAATGAATTCTTCTCAAAATGATAGACTGTCTCATTTTCCTTTGGAAAAATTAATAAGATTAAAATATTTTGTACTGGTATATGTCAACATTTTTTTAATTAGAGAAGTCTGTATGTTTTCAAGGCTATGTCCATATTCTTTTATGATAATGGCATTGAGATTCGCTTTGGTTTTACTTTTGTACAAAAAAAATTTGTCCACTTTGTATAGAAAGCTACCTATTCATGCATTGTTTTAAGCATTTCTTTGCTTCTAAAATACGTTTGGATGGTTCTAAAATAAAATATTGGCATTCCTCGGAAATGAAATTCCGATTCTTGTCCAGTCCTTGTAGTTTGTAAATTGTAAGAATTTTCTATATCTCCTGTTAAAACCAGAGATTTTGCTTAAATAATGGTTACCTTTCAAGATTATTTAAATTGCTACAGTTATCCAACAGCGAAGATTCCTTTGGAGAGGAAAGTTGAACAGAAACCACATGATGACAGACTGGAAGAGAGGCAAAACCATTTGAGGGTTTTCTGTTGTGTTTTCTAAACAAAAGACTGCTTCTGAACCCTGTAATACTGAGTGCAAAGCAAGTTTATGGTAAAAGCAAAAGAAGGAACCTGACCACAAAGAGGACTCACAATGGTTAAGGCCAAGTTTCCGAACCTTTACTTAAGGTCTCATTTTAGGCATTCTTCACCACTTCTCTAACCCCTCATGGAAAAGGTGATCCAATAGTTACTGTGCTTCTTTGGGAAAAGAAAATGAATATATTGTTTGGCTGGATTCCTTTATAAAATGTGGAGAGTGTTTTAAGCCATGTCAACTATTCGACTACCAATAAAATACTCCCAAGCGTTGCATTTGCAGGGCCATCTAAGAGTTTCCTTTATCCCTTCTCATAAATCGATGCCCAAAGAACATGAGTTTCTAATTCCTGTCTAATGTGATATCTATAGGCTTTTCTTTGTTCTTTTCCATCAAAGTACATATTCTGATTAAAAAAAAGGCAGCTCATGCTGGAAGTAAATATAATTTATGCCAGTTTTCACATGTATAAATGAGTACAGAATATACAGAACTAGGGAACCACAGCTTTATGGGAAAATGTACATATATATTTAATTTCCTTTTAGAAAAAACATCCAGACAAACTGAAATGCTGAAATTGTTCTCTTTGGTATTTTTTGCTTTAATATGAATGAAAGGTTTCCAAGAGGATTGTATATTTGAGTACACGTCAGCGTTTGGTGAGTGTTGGATTGAAAAATAAATGTTCTTTGCAGTTTGCAGATATTGTTTATACTGTTGTTGAGCTGGTTTCCATGAAATATATCTCATGCTCGCATTTGGAAGATAATCAGATCGAGAACATTATTGATGAAATACTATAACAAAATATTTCCCTGAGCACACAGATAACCTTTAGATGAACGTGGAGAATACATGCTGTAAAGTTAGTTTTCCAACAAAAATCCACAACAAGAAATGCTATATCTGATGTTATTTAACATCATCCATATAGTTACTTGTGTAACTGAATTTTGAAAATCTAAAATTTAGTTGGCGGTGTAGGACACATCAGGGTCAAACTGCATTATATGACTGTTATACAATAGTGTACTGTACTGCTACTTCAACTGCACTTTTTTCTCTTGCATTTTATTTTTGGAAATTAAATAATATTACTTCCTTGTTTCTGACAGGGCATCTTAAAATACAACATGTTTTGCATAATGAGTAGCTATAATTTATTTCTTAGTTGAGTATGAGAGACAAGACTGTGCTTGCCTTCTATGAAACTACTTCCCAGAAAACCTTGGCTGGTGAAGGAAAGGAATAGATTTTATTAGATTGTTTGATAGCACACCTATCACTCTTTCTGACCGAAAGTCATTTTCATTTGCAATGAGCAATTTCAGTTACATGGTACAGTTACAGTTGAGTTCCTTTGCTAGTCCGGTGTGCAGCAGCAGTCAATGCTCTTTAGAGATATATGCTGTAGTGAAAGAGGCAGATTTAGTAAGACAAGACATTTTTCCTCTGGGCTTTGCGATACATAAAAGCCTTGTCAGTTTGACATTTGCTACCTTTGCTTTATGATTTTTCCCTATTTTCCTCTTCTGTACCTATGCTATCATTATCATCCTAGTTGAATGTTTCTTACTACAAAGTAAGGTCAGAAGGGAGAGCTACATGTTGCCGCACTGCTCTGCTTTTTACCAGAGGACAGGAAAAAAATCAGCAGGGGAGGAAGTATTTTTATTGTGTTTTGGTTATTACAATACAGTTAAGACATATTAGCCATCTTCCGTATAATCTTACTTCCAGCACTGATTGCTCAATGTACATTTCTAAATGTCAGTCACTTATTACCTTGTTATAAATCCACTTACAATTTAAGGGAAAAAAACCCCAACACATTTGTAGCATGAAATGCTCAGTTATCAGTAGTTGGAGCAGCCTTTAGCAATCTCAAACTCTCTGTATCCAAAGGAAACTATTTAACCTGTCAGTGCAATCAAGCAAAAAGTCCATCCCTATCGCTAAGGTTCTGAGATCAGCTCACAGAATTTGAGCTGTTGGCTAGATATACTTGTTATTTAGCATCCAGTTTGACTGCACCCATGAAATAAATTTCGTAAGCAAATTCAATGTAATTAAAGAATTTGTCTCAATCCAGCAACAATTTCCAGTGTTGTTGCTGTAAATTCAAGAAATGTTATTTGCTTAATCACAGAAATTTGCACCAAAATAGTTATTATTTTTGCTCATTATAGTCAGTTATGGAGACTTTTCATACTGAAATGTCCAAGAACATTATTTACATAACATGTAGTCAAAGACAGCAATTTTCAAAAAAGCCATCGTGGGTAAAACTCTAGGCAAAGGCAGACAGTGGGATGCTTATTCACCCTCATATATGAAAGTTGTTTTGACTTTGTCATTAGATTATTTAATCAGCACATTTTACATCTTTGTAATGCTTAGTGCAAGTCAGTCACAACCAAAACATGTCACTGGAGCGTAATCTAAAATAGAAAATCGTATGTATATCAAACTGCTTTCCACTTAAAGACTTTGACGTGGACAAATTTGAACTGAGTCCCCCACTCAGCTCTTGGGACATGTCATTTTGCAGCTTTGCAGCCTGTTAAGCTCACAGGATTGGAAACAAACACAGACAAATAATGTGGAAAGGATGACAGAATGTCAAGTGTAAATATAAACACCCTCAAGTCTCCCAAAGGCACTAGGAGATGTGAACTTACTAACTGTCTGAGTTAATCAAATGTTAAATTTAAGGAGCAGAACAGAAGTGGATACATTTTTCACCTCCATTTAACTAAAATGGCTACACAATGTTAATGAGACGTCCATGTGAATAACTGAAAAAAACATGTGATGTTGTATAGTAATATACCAATACCTATAAAATGCTGCAGCCCGTTGTGAACTGAAATACATTTTAAAAGACTATAACACATAAAAAATGTAGATGTAGTTTAAAGTCACTACCCATGGGTTTAAAAATTCTCACCAGGGGCCTATAAAAAAGGACAATCTATCGCTTTCTCTTTTTCAGTAGTTTTCTTCTATGCACTTCAGCCCTATTCAAATAAATATTGGATATTGGAGCCACCCTCAAGACTTATTGCTCGGTCTTTATTTTATACAACAAGCTCCTTTCAGTGGGAACTTTTTCAATGCAAGGATTGGAAGACACATTCCATTTTGTATATGTTTACACATTTCACTGTGTTATTATTATTCTTTCTTATTGTACCTTATGAAAACCATTTATTTCTATTGTTAAGTATGCACTGAATAAACCTACTCATTATGTATAACACCACCTTGCACACTACTTAAGGAACATTACCTGTGTGCGATACCGCTTGTTTGTTTCACAGGTCTGCATTTACAAATAATGAAAGACTAAATGTCTTGCCCAAGGCTGGCAGAACTACAGACAGTCAAAATTATTTTTCAGCATTTATTGTCATTATTGCAATTTATCTTCCTGCAGGGCTCCAGAGTGGAAAGCTTTTCTAACTCACCATAAAAAAGTTGTATTAAACTGTTCTTCTGTTATGCACTAAAACTTCTGGTTTGCCTTTCATTGCTTCAGATGAGTAGATCCCAAAGACATAGTAATTTTTTATTCAATTCCAAAGCTACTGCAAATAATTTCTTTTACCATTCAAAGCACTGACCTATACTAGCTTGACTTTTGTACCTCTGTGTTTAATTCCTGTGTGTTTGGGGTGCTTGGACCAGGACATTTCTGATTCATATTTCTAAACCTCATCTGGCTTTTTCTCAGTGAAGAGTCTTTATATAGAACCAGAAACTGATAAAATCGGTCCTAGTTCACAGTGTGGGCTTATCTATTGGCACAGGTCATCCTTCAAACCAAACTGAGTTCACTCACCTCTTCAGTCCACTATTGCTGCTGTGTCCAGGAAGTATTCACTTCCAAGGCCTTCTGGACCATCTCTTCTCTCATTTTTAAGTATAAAGGTGGTTATGAAGACTGTGAATGGAGGTTAGTATCCCTCCTTCTGTAACTGTTCCTAACAGCTCTTATATAACATCCCTCCCGTGATGATGTTCGATTTCATAGTGAAATCTACTATTTAAAAATACTATGGGGTAATTATTAAAAATTAAATCTCTACAGATGTGACTCTATAGAAGCTTTTGAGACTTCAACATTTGTTTAATTTTTCACTAGAATGAAAAAAGCAAATTCCAGGGCAAAACTCTTGTGCTGTAAGAACTTCTATGCTTGTTACTACTGGTCAAAGTTATGTACCAAAAAGAACATCCTGATGAAAACTTGAAGGAAATGGATAAATTTCACCAAAAATATCTGCCCTGAGGAAAATAAATTTTGTCAAGAAAATTCTGAATAGCCTTACTCAGAATAGTCCACTTAATGTAGAAACGTACTTCCCTCAATCTGCTGCTTAGTTTTTCCCAGTTATACTATAGTTCTAAAGTGATAGTCTTTGTCTTGGCACATCCCATGAAACATTATTTATTAATGCAATCAACAGGTATTTCTACATCTCAGAGAGCTGCTATCTGTTCAGAATTACTATTTTTCCCCTTCCTTATGAATTTCCCCAGCTGAAACACACACACAGACACACACACAATTTTGTATTTTTATAAATTTAGGAGTCTAAAACTTACAGAGCTTTTGAAACAAAAGCAGAATTCTAATGGAAACAAGTTTTGCAATCTTCTTGCCTGTACTGGATCAATACCAAATTCACAACATGATTTAATTTCTTCTGCAGACAAATTATACTTGCCAGTTTTAGTAAGTGAAGGAAGAAAAGTGAAAGCTCATGACTTGAGAAATGCAATTAAAAAATAACTTCTTAAGTTAAATTTCATACCGAATTGATATTTGTGCCAATAAGGGAAGATTTAAATTGAAAAGTGAAGGGTTGACAATGTGTCTTTATATTGACTAATTCTCTTTTAGTATCAGATCAATGAAATGTGTATTAAGGATGCATGCCTATTGTGCAAAAGAAGCCCTACATCAACTGTGCATGGATGTCATGTAGTTTGTTGCACAAGTCAAAGGCACTGGATCTTAGAAAAAGAAATGAATCTCATAAACATTGTATAATTGCAAGTATACTATAATCTGTTTTGAAGTTAAAAGGTACCACAAACAAAATCACTATGTTCACCATCACACTGAATTTTTTTGCTTCTTATTCTAAACACTATGTCACATTTCTAATTGCATTTTCAGCGATTTATTTCCTTTTTCTCTCCTATGAAATTCATTCAATGTCAGTGTTACTATGCCACAGTAAACACTGTGAACTTAAATTATTGCATTTATTCACACTTATACTCCCTAGAAATTGCTGAAGTAGTACATTTAAAAACATAAATGTCTTTTTTCAACAGTTTTGGCTTTTTGTTCTCATCATAAATTGCGAGAAGAAAACACAACGTTCCTTATTTAGCTAAGTCATGAAGAATAAAATCTCCACAAATTATTCAATGCATATTCTTTCACAGAAAGCTGTATCTAACAAGACAGAGGGTGTTTCCCCTGGTTCAGAAGGTCTAATAAATATTATTTGTATCATATTAACATGGCACAGGCAGGTAGACTGAATCTGTCATAGAAAATACAGGGGTGCCTGATATTTTCTATTCATGTGCAAATACATTTCACCAGTGAAGTTCCTGTGCATTTGAGTAAGAAATAAATGTTCTTTAATGTGAATAACACCTGTCTAATCACAAGATGGGGGAGACTGATATTGTAGAAAGATCCGTCCAACAGTAATTTTCAATTTTAGTCAAGAACAGTATTTAAAAACTGTGCATCATGAAAGAAAAAAAAAAAAAGTGCTGCATAAGAAAATAATGTTAACAGTGGCAGCTGTAGGCACTTTCCTTAAATGGGGAATAAAATTGTTCTGAGTAGTATTGTCACATTTTCTGTTTTGATTGAAGTAGACATAGCACATATTAATTAGCCAACTGGGAAATCTCAAAACTGAAGCTTAGAAGAGAAAAGAAACTCTTTCTTATGGTGGATTTCAGTAGTTTGAAATGTTTTATGATGAAGTATCACCCTCCAAAATGTCTTCTAAATGCAAAAGCCATCGATTACCCATATTTAGAATGGTTTGCTAAGCTGCTTGCCTCTGAGCTGAAGACCTGGACAGATCAGCAAAGAGCTAAAACACCAGGATGATTTAGGCAGACCAGTTTTAAAACAGGGGTGTTTTTGTGGGGAAATATTTCAGTTTTTACAAATTCCCATGGAAGACTGTTTTGTTGGAAGTTGTCCAGTAAGCTGTACTCCAAACTTCCTTTTGGATGGGAAATGCTCACTTGTGTTTCCACTACCGTCACTCAAGGATCAGTTCTTGGGTCTACACTATTGATAACTTTTCTCAGACAGGTGATAGTGCCATAAAAAACATTACTCATAAAACTGCAGGAGGAGGTAAACCATTGAGAGGTCAGGTCCCGCTGACACATAGTGTTTGACTCAGTAAGCTGAAAGCAGGAAAATGACAGATTTTTTTTTTCCCTGTAACTGAAGATGTCTTTGTTGAGTTAAACAACATTGTATCCACACACATATTTGTAGTACTCTGTTCTGGCTTGTGCTAATACTGTATTACTGTTCCATGAGAAAGGATTAGGACATCTTCTGGGATAAGCATGCTTTATTTTGGGAAGTAATGACTCTGGGAAAACCCTCTGAGTGCTGGGTTGTAAAGAATAGTCGTGTATGTTAACCAGCAGCACAGCAGTAAGGGTGAGGTTTCCTGAGAAGGCAGCTCTTGTGCAAATGCACAGGCTGCTAGAAAAGGCTCAATATGCCCGTGCTCCCATCTGCACAGCCCCACCCCTTCCTTTGCACTGCCTGGATTGTGCTTGTCTGCTCAGTGAGGTCATGCACTAAGTGGGCACAAAAGTAATCTGCCCCCCTCAGAATGTTTTTTGCTGGTTTAGTGACCTGAAAAGCTCACCAATGGATCAGCCAAGCAACAGAACTCAGGAAAGAAAGCAGGAGGAACCACCCCTTCTGGCAGAAGCCAGCTATTAGATTGGTTCAGACATCTTCAAAAACTTTGGCCTAAAACTGCTACTTTTAAAACCAGCTTAAGTCAAAATAAGCTGATGCTGTTTTCAAAGAAATGTTTCAGCCCTCCCTTCTGCCACTGGCTGGCTGCCTATATTTACCATTCTTCTGCCTAAGCAAGGATATACGGAACCACATGGGAGATTTTCTGGGAAACATACACTTTAAGCCTTTTGTGGACTTTAGAACAAATTCTTTGATTTTACCAGGATTATTTCACTGACAAAATTCATCACATAGCTGCACAAATATTTGTGCCAAAAAAAATGAAATGATGTGGGGAGGAAAGTCTAGGAAGAACTTCTTTGGCAGCAGGTCTAATTTATGCTGTACTAGTTTAAACTGCAGTTTAAGCATAAAGCTAAAAGGGCTAATGCAGCCATAGACCATTCAAACAAGGTATTCTTAAATAGGAGGAGGGCTATGTGCATAACATTGCAATATTTTGTCCAATTCAATTTGAGAAAGAAGTTGCAGTAACAGTGGGGGCAGAGAAAGAAGTTCTGAGAATCATTAAAGAACAAGGAAACGTGAGGAATATTATGTGTCCAAGCGAGCTCTGTCCCTATTTTTACTAAAAAGAAGACAAGAGATGACCTGATTACAGTTGGTATGCATCACACATAAATGCAGATTTGACTTTTCTTAACTTTTGAGTGTTTGACTTTTTATCTCAATATTTTCTTAAAGCATAAACTTTTGTGTGTGTATACAGAGTATTCTCAATATTTTTTGTTATATTAATTTTTATCAACTAGATCACTCGGGTCCACATCTGTATGTAAAACATTTCCTTATTTATGTAGTTAAAAAAGTTACTTCTATTATTGGATTTACATGCAAGATTGTTGCATATTATGACCAAAAAGAAACCTAAACAGTTTTAATCACTTCAGGAATAAACAGAGGTCAAACTCATTAAATCCAATCATGGTGGGAGTAGTAAGTAACTTTCCAGTCCTATATTTTTGTTTCATTTAAATAAAGATGTATAGAGAGGTAAAGCACACACTACAAATAATAATTTAAAATAATAATAATAATAATAATATCTAAAATATTTTACAAATCTTTCAAGTGTTTTCACTTTGAGGTGGAGTATCAAAGATGCTTCTTTGTTAGCTTTAGGTCACTTCAGTATCCTGACTGATATATAAACCTGTTTTTTGTAACATCCCAAACTGTATCTCCACATCTTTTAACAATAGAAGGGAATATATCTGCCCAATCAACTCCAAGTAATTACCATAGTACAATACAAAGGTGTTCTTCATCCTTGCATTGCCATTAAAGATTCCTCACATATGCTTTATAATTTACTACAATTAAATAACACTCATGTCTTTCAGATTTTATATAATATCAAAGTACAGAATACTAAACCAAGATGGATTTCTAGACTGTGAAAAAAATTCCAGACTATTCAATTACATCTGATTTGCAAAGTAAAGTCTAATTCTTCTCTTCAACACTTTCAATGTCTGTCACTGAACAAAAGATTAAGTACAAGTTAATGAAAATGAACATTTCATTAGTAACAAACAGAACATGAGATATTCCTAGCATCATATTTAGAAATATAATTGTAAGTGTTCCTAAAATCCAATAAAGACAAGTTTGCAATAACCTAAGACTACCTATTACCTATGCATATATTATGTTTTTATTTATTTTGCAGGTTTATTTTCTACAGAATATTAAGAGGAGAATTACACTATATTGTCCTTTTAAAATGAAGTATTGCTGGGAAAGAGAATGAATATATCAATAACTGAAAGTACTGAATTGAAAAACTTTCTTTTAGTGCAGGTGGAAGAAATAAAACTGAAATGAGATCATAAATTGGTGTAATAGTTAAAATGGAGAAAGAGCAAAAGAAATTCATACACCAAAATATAGCAGGAGACAAGTGACACTAGGTTGTTTGTTTATGTCTTTTGTTGCTTTTAAAAACTAGAATGGGGACTCAGAAAACGTTTTTCTTCATGGACTTAAAATGCAGTTTAATTTAATGAACACATCTTCATTAAAAAACATTTTCTAATCAGGGTAACTGATCCAAAATTAGAAACTATGTTGTTTCCTTGAGGGTCTTAACTGATAAAGCTTGTGGGAGCTATGATTCATCATCATCCTAAGGGCTAATACAGATGGTAAAAGAGCTGCATTCTGCATTCCCACCTGATAATACCATCTGAAAGAAGGAAGTAAGATAGAAGAAATATGAAGCTGCCTGAAAGTTGGGCATTTTCTTGTTCCTTTGTAATGTTGCCCAAAGACAAATGCACAGGTGTAGCCAAACCTTTCTTATCCCCTTCAAAAGAAGCGTTCAAAACAAATCTACTGGATATAGTGTAAACATTGAAAAAATAGATGTGTTAAGCAGTACTACTTTTGAAGAAAATACCTATCACATCTAGTCTAAGGACTTACAACATTCAGAATAGGAGTGGATCAAGCAGTTTAAAGTTTCTTTCCTGCCCATGACAACCAAATGCAGTAGCTTTTCTTGTGTGTCATGGACACCACATTGAATTGGATAATATCTGTTATTAACTCTTTAGGATAGGAGACACTGCATAGACCAGACCCTGGTTATTACATGTGATATCCTTTCTTTTCTTGACAGTAGCATGTGGCAGGTGACGTGGTTTAACCCCAGTTAGCAACTAAGCACCACACAGCTCCTTGCTCACCCTCCCCTGCCCTGGTGGAATGGGGGAGAGAATCAGGGGAAAAAAAAAGTAAAACCCATGGGTTGAGATAAAGGCAGTTTAATAGGACAGCAGAGGAAGAGAAAAATAATAATAATAGTAATGATAATAGAATATACAAAGCAAGCGGTGCACAATGCAATTGCTCACCACCCACTTGACCCATGCCCAGCCGGTCCCCAAGCAGCGATCGCTGACCCCCGGCCAGCTACCCCCAGTTTATATACTGAGAGTGATGTCATATGGTATGGAATAGCCCTTTGGTCAGTTTGGGTCAGCTGTCCTGGCTGTGCCCCCTCCCAGTTTCTCGTGCACCTGGCAGAGCATGGGAAGCTGAAAAAGTCCTTGACTAGGGTAAGCACTACTTAGCAACAACTAAATCATCAGTGTGTTATCAGCATTCTTCTCATAGTAAATCCAAAACACAGCACTATGCCAGCTACTAGGAAAAAAATTAACTCTGTCCCAGCTGAAACCAGGACACGGGGGAAAGAAAAGCAACAGCAGTCACATGAATCGTCAGCAAGCGAAAAATCAAAAAGGAAGACAGACACTGTTCCTTCATTTTCATTTCCTTGGGTTCTGCTCTTTCCTTGTCCCTAAAAATCCTTTTCTCTGCTTAATGCTTCTCCAAGATGCACTGTACCGAGAAGTAATGCATTTGGCTGTACATCTAATAACAAAAACATGGTTTACCTCTATCAAAAACCTCTCAGGATCTCTGGTTCATAGACACTCTTAAAACACTCTCAGAGTACAGGGCAGAATTAGCCTTTTCCCGAAGTGCAATTGTGGACAGAACATTCTTTTAAAGCATCCTCAAAAGTGGTGATAGCAACTCCATTTCATGTAATAGCCTAGGCTAGAGCACTCACTCAGGAATTGATTTATATGTTTTTAATTCCCTTTACTTCCTGAGGAAATTCAAACGTACCATCCAGCAGCCCACAAAAGGTTCCTATCATGGGGTTACCTTGAGGTTAAAACACTCACCTTGAGGACTGAAGAGACAGAAAGCAGGATTCATGAGTTGCAGTTCCTGGTAGGAGGACTATTCCTGTGTTAAACTTTCAGCAGTTGCAGGTGAAACATGTATACTAAAATTAAATTAAACATTCAGTGATTCACAGAAAGGCGATTAAAAATTCATTAGGCAGGAGACAGATGGAGAGAACTTCTGCAAGAGTAAGTGTGACTGTCACCTGGTATTAGGCCACATTTGTAAGGAGAAAAACCTAACTTCTTTCTGCTCCCAGGCTGAGTGTCCTAGTACCTAATCTCCTTTTTGGATGTCAATGCTTTGGAACAGTAGTACTATATAATGCACAAAACCAGCAGAAAATACTTACTGAAATAAAATCTCTGTCAGGCAGTGGCACATATGGGCTGCTTTGCAGAGGAAGGTGAAACAGGAGCTGAGAGGTGAGCTAGGCAGGCCAGGCACAGCAGATCTGCAGCAAAGTCCAGGAAAGGACCGAGGTGAATGACTGGAGCTTGAATGCAGTTATGCTGTGTGTCACCTTGTATTTGGCTGATTCTAACCTTACCTTGTGGGCTTGATTTTCAGGTACGATTCATCTCTACAGACTCATCTGGCTATCCCTGGTCTGCATCTGACCCTGGTCACCATCACCACCACTGGTCCTGCTCTGCTTTCCTTGTTGGACATGGTGGGATGGTGTCCTGCTAGCCCTGCCCTCCCCTTGTAGCTCCCAACTCACTGCTCCCCTCAGTGGAGCAGCCCCCTCCTGCTGCTCCCCAGCAGTAAACTCAGGGCCTGGACAGCATCATGTAATCTTTACACATCATGCTGAATAAACTCCAAGGAAAGGTTAATAACACTAAAATAATTTCAATAATAGATTTTGCTCATACAATCACATATTTTAAATATTGAACTGAGCACAGCTTAGTGGATATATGCAGAAAACCTTTCTTGGATTCTTCTCATGGACAGTGTGGAACCAGTCCAAGCCTCAGTGGAATATTAAACAGACAGAACTTCATGTGACTGATAGCTGCATTGTTGGATGTTTGTGTCTTTGGTATGTCTGGAAAGAATAACTTTTCCAGTCAAGACTTAATCATGTTGGCTTATTTTCCATAACAAGAGAGTTGAAAATTAAAAACAGATTTTGAACAAAGAGTGATTTTATTAATGTATAGACATGAAGAGATACCATTAAAAGAGCATTCAATTTTTCAATGTATGTGACTTCTTTCATTCATAAAGCAAGTAAAACCTGTCCTTTTTTCCCCCAGAAACTGCAAAAATGTAAAACAAACACTACTATAAATTAAAGTGGAAAGAACAATTATATATATAATTAAAATAATGTCCCTCATTTATAAACACTTAACATTTTTGTCCATGGCTGTTACTATGCTAGGTGTACATGCATGTAGTTGTCAGTGACTGTGAAAACACAGGATCAGAACTACTCTAAGGTCAGTCACAGAAAAGAAATGGAGAATAATTGAGAAAGGGTGCAAGCTTATTTCAAACTCCTTTGGCAAACTGTCCCTTGCCCTACCTCTGACCCAGGTTTTTCTAGTGTATCTAGAAGTAAGTACATGTCATAACTAAAAATGATCATGTTTATAAATGGAATCAGAGACTTGTGAGTGCTAAGATACATGAACGATAGCCAAGAATGAACATAAAATGAGGACAGGGCCTGGCAGATATCTTTGCCATAAGTTAAGGGATGACTAAACCCACCAGATTAGATGATCAATATAGAAAAGGCAAGAGTTATCTGTAAGTAGTCTGGTAAGAGGGCTAAAACTGAATACTTGAAAAATTCCCCTTCATAGACAGACATATTTCTAATGATTCTTTAAATTCAAAATTTTGGTAGGTGTACTTCATTTTCTTGCTTTGTAAATATAATAGTAACATATTAGTGACTAAAAATAGAAAATATACGGCAGGAGCAACTGAGTGAAAAACAAGTTTTATAATCATCAAAGAACTGAAGCTGTAATATGCAGTACTGTGAATTGCACATTATCTCTACAATAAAGTGATGTTTTGTGATGCTCCTTCTTCTTGATTAAAGGTCAAGCTTTCTGTAGCTTTAGTGAACATGACAGTTCAGAATGATTATTAAGTACTGCTGGTAGCACTTATAAAAGCATTCCCATAGAAATACACTACAGCAGCAGCATGAGAACTGAGACTGTACCCTTTGTACATGAGATGTAAATCAATGAACCTCTCTACTGTTTTCTTATTACCATAATGACTACAGAGGTCAAAGTTCCCTTAAATTCAGTAGAGCCCATTGAAAAATCCTGGGGGGAAAAATGCAGTCATATGAAAATTTTGTTCATTCATATTAATCCACACAGACATTCACACACATACACAAGTGCTGCTCCTACTTAAATCAATAAGATCTGGGTGAATAAAAGAGGATAGATAAGAGAGTAGAATTTGAATTTAGTCTCATCTCAGCTGGAGTCTTTATAAGCTTCATGAACACCGCCTATAGGAAGCAAACAGCAAATAAAAATCAAAAGGACTTGTAGGCACTATGCTTTGTTATTCTGAAAACCTCTCAAACTTATATAGATTTTATAATTTGTATGATCATGCTCCTGTACCTGTGCTACAAGAGCCATGGCTGAAATCTTGGTGTGAGACAGTCGTTAATAGTCTGAGTTCAGAAGTAGTATCTTTGTGCTTCTATCTGCAGGTTTCTAGTAATTTGTATTATATCAGAATCAGCCATTTTTTCTTCATTATTATGTGCCAAACATGTTCTCTGTATTTTATCTCCTTGACTTATTCTATAAAACCTAAAAGTTATGGAAAAAAACCTACAGATAAGCACAAAGGCAAAATGCTTTCATGTGTAATATTTAAAAAGTCTTTCCTGCTTAGGTAAGTAGACGCTAAATGCATCTGGAAAATAATAATAAAAAGAAGATAATTCATTTAATAATGTGGGGAATTTGAAGAGGCAACAAAAATTATTTGGGGAAAGAAATCACTAAATAAAATATAATTTATTTCTGGAGAGTAGAAATCAGGAGTAAGAAAAATAATAATAAGCCTAATTTCATCAAAATTCAAGGCTTCCAAAAATATGTGGTTTATTGCTATGACAACATTAAAGTGAAAATATTCAATACAGCTTGATTATTTTTTATGATTGCAACATGTTGACCTGTATTGAGGAAAAGCTCACTACTTTAGGTAGTACTGAGGTACAGATGGGGGGAAATGACCAACTAAAATATTGAATTCTGATAATTCCATTAACATGCAATTCTAATGGATGTCTGACCAGACAAGTCCTTACTAATGTGAGTTGTACTTAGACATATGGAGAGACATGGTGGTGGCCTGTCCCTCTCTGTTTTGCACTATCAGAAGTAGACTCACTGATGCACTATGACTGCTCATAATCTTTCCAAGGAGTTACAAAACCTCTCCCTTTAGTAAACTGATTTCTGTAAGAGGACTTCTGAGTAGAGAATATTCATATTAACCAGGGCTACACCTCTGAGCCTCCATACTAACAGGCCTGTCCCGGTTTCAGCTGGGTTAGAGTTACTTTTCTTCCTAGTAGCTGGCATAGTGCTGTGTTTTGGATTTAGTAGGAGAAGAATGCTGATAACACACTGATGTTTTAGTTGTTGCTAAGTAGCGCTTAGACTAGTGAAGGACTTTCTTTTCCAGCTTCCCATGCTCTGCCAGGTGCACAAGAAACTGGGAGGGGGCACAACCAAGATAGTTGATCCAAACTGATCAAAGGGCTATTCCATACCATATGACGTCATGCTCAGTATATAAACTGAGGGGAGTTAGCCAGGGGCAGCGATCACTGCTCGGGGACTGGCTGGGCGTCGGTCAGCAGGTGGTGAGCGGTTGCATCACTTGTTTTCTTTTCCCTGGGTTTTCTTTGTCTCTCTTGTTTTCCTTTTCATTGCAGTTTTTATTACTACTACTACTATTATTATTATTATTTTATTCAACTATTAAACTGTTCTTATCTCAATCCATGAGTTTTCTTACTCTTGCCCTTCCGATTCTCTCCCCCATCCCACCGGGGGGGGAGGGTGAGCGAGCGGTTGTGTGGTGCTTGGTTGCTGACTGGGGCTAAACCACGACAAAGCCACAGTCGAAGATTTTTATCTTTGTTTTTCATTTAATGAATGCAGTGCATGTAAAGTTGAGTTGCTTATTATAGTTAAAAGTGGAAAGAAAATCTTGCACATTCTCAGGTACACCTCATAGTTCTCCTGTAGTGTTTTGCTCTTCATTCATTTTAGTGGTATATTCCATGATAACACTATTTCTCTTACTGCCATGAGTTGAAACAAATCTAAATGATTGCGTTTTGAGATTAGGTTAATTTGATGCATTAAATATTCATGGTTACATAAGCCAGTCTTCTAAAATTAACATTCTGATTAGATGAAAAGCAAGGCAGGATTGGACATTTCAGTCATATTTGTTAATTTTTAAACTCTTCAAATTCAGATGCTTGAACAAGGTGCAAAGCAACCACAGTTGTGATTGTAGTCCTAATGTTACCCACACTGTATGTAGATTTCCTTCCCAGCATGGCTGGCACAGCCCCAGAGGAAGAAACGTCCAGGTAACTGCCAGTGCTTGTCATAGTTTTGCTGTACACCATCATTGTAGTCTACTAACCAGGCTCCCCTAGCACAGGGCTGCTGCGTGATTGGATAACTTGCATTATTTACAATGCAGTCCCCATTATTTGGTCTTTTGCTTATTTGTATGGAAATCTCCTATTAAAATTACTCTTTCACCATAAATACTTAACTAAACAAATGCAGTTTCTATCTCATACAACTACCAGTGTGGAGATTGCCTATCACTGTAAGGTGGGTCTGTTGCTAATGTATGTAAAAGGCAGCATCAAACCCAAAGCTGGCAGGTTGGAGAGTCAGCTTGGTTTTGTAAAATGCTCTGAGAGCTGGTGAAAAAGATGCTAAATGTATGGAACAGTCTTTATTAACTCATTAATTTCTTTAATGTCATGGTAGTTGTCTGTGATGTGGAGAGAAAGTACCATTTAGAAATAAATATTTGCTTTCCTATGTTTCTGTTTTTAACTCTTTACTCGGTCATTGCAGAGCAATTGTAGAATTACTTCAAAAATTAAGCTACTATCTTAACTATGTCCCTTGTCTTTTAATTTGTCCCACCACAAATTATTTCTTGGGTTTTTTTTGGTAACAGGAGAAAAGGGAAGTTTACTTTTTAAGTTTTTTCCTTTGCATCTTACTAAGAAAGCCATGATGAAGAGATGTTTTGGAACTGTCCCACATTCTTGGAACAATCACTTTGAGACACAGCGGAACAAGGAAGGTTCCCTTTCCTGCTTCACCCAGGCTCAGAGGTGGTAATTCATCTGCCTTTTCTATGAATGACATCATGTGTCCAGGAAAGTCTGGAGCCAACACACTAAGAAGGTCTCACATAGCAAGCGCTATCATTCTTTCTGCTTTTGATATGAATTTTCATATGTGTAAAAAAAAATTAATATTGATCAGTAGCAAGAGTTATAACTTTATCAGCTCTAGCATAGTGACAACTATGCACAACTGTAACTTCTTAGTTTACATCAGGCTAAAAATGTGGAGTGACAATTTTGACAGTTATGAAAGTCTTCAGTAATGCCATGTGCCTGTTAGAGTCTGGATAGTAAAGTCAAACTGAACTGGTTCTGGTACAGTTAACAATAGCTCCATGGCTGGCCTCATGGTAAATCTTATTCCTGAAAGCCCATTATAGACAATGTGAGCAGAGATGTCAGACTGAAGGTAGAACAATCACCTTCTTTGTATTCATAAACATGATAAAAGTACCTTGCAAAACATTTCTTAATGTTGGTAATTTTTTTTTAAAATTTGATTATAGCACAGAGGGAAAGATTTGTCCTCAGTTCAGAAAATGAAAGGCATTTATAGAGGTTCAAAGAC
This sequence comes from Balaeniceps rex, assembly GCA_013401315.1. NCBI lineage: Eukaryota > Metazoa > Chordata > Aves > Pelecaniformes > Balaenicipitidae > Balaeniceps > Balaeniceps rex. The sequence continues at coordinate 49,474 of VYZW01040115.1, read as the reverse complement.
CAAGTCAGTTGTAAGAATATAATAGAAAGAAGAAAATAATGTGGATTAAAAAAAATGACACAGATTTAAGAGATATTGCAATTCATAAAAAAGAACCCCAAACAAAACTAGAAAGAATATTTCTTTCAGTTGTAGAAAATATGAGATACTTTAATAAAAGATAACCAGCCAGTGAATAGATGAGCACAGATAATTGATTTCACCTGAAGTCAAGACACAAACCTTTTTCTATCAAATAAATACAAATAATACATGCTCCGGTGTCCAATAAACACAATACTATGAGGCACTTTTTCGAAAAGAGTTCTTCAAAAACATACAGAAGCAAAATGACAAAGAGATTTCTACAAAATAAATTCCAAAACACTAGACAAAAACAAAGTTACAACATAAAATTTGCTTGCTAGATGTCCATGATGCTCTGCTCTGCCAACATGGTGGCAGTCTGAGTGCACCTGATAGCAGATATTTAGATGCTTACATTTCCTGAAAGCAACTTAGATGCCTGCTTAAGTAAATAGACAGTTATTTATTCCTCAGACCTGTCATTTCACAGAAATAGCACCTTTTTATGACTGTGCAGTTCATTTAGTAGGTAAAATAATAAAATACGAAAGTGGTCCTCTTGAATCTATTCTTTGACACAATGTTAGGCATCCATAATGTAGACTGCAGTGAAATGCAAATTATTTAAGATTACCTTATATTCTGGTTGTTATGGAAACTACATAAAAATGTACTATCCTTCTATACAACATAAAATACTAATGCTCTGCTAGTAACTTTTACAGAGCTGTGATTGTTATTGAAAAAAACCTTCAGGAACATAAGTAAATCAAGAACTCACTTGTATGTGAGTTTTTTTTTAATGTTGACAATTTCCACATCAATAACAATATCACAAAATTAGAATTAGTTATTCAGCATGTTCAGAGAAGTTACAAGTATATTTGCTATTTCATATGAGAACAAGTTGTGTATGGTTTCTCTATCTAAGGTCTAAAACTTGCATCTTATACCTATATGCTTATACATTCACCATAGTCAGCGTGCTGAGCTGTGGAAAGTCTAAGCCAATCTATTGGAAATAGCAAAGATAGAGTATGTCTAAAACTGTTTCTCTGTCATAGATGGAACTCAAATGCTTCTAAATCACCTCTCTGGATAGGAGAGGTTAGACCAGCTAGCCACTTCCCTCAGTATGTTGTGATGCTGCTACCATCCTTTTTTGAATAATATAGTAACCAAAAATTTCTCAAATAGATGAAGGATGTTAGACTTCTGACTGTCCTTCTGAGAAATGTGCCCTTTTGTCCTGGTTTCAGCTGGGAGAGAGTTAATTTTTCTTCCTAGTAGCTAGCATAGTGCTGTGTTTTGGATTTAGTGTAAGAAGAATGCTGATAACTCACTGATGTTTTAGTTGTGGCCAAGTAGTGCTTAGGCTAGTGAAGGACTTTCTTTTTCAGCTTCCCACGCTCTGCCAGGTGCGCGAGAAACTGGGAGGGGGCACAAACAAGATAGTTGATCCAAACTGACCAAAGGGCTATTCCATACCATATGATGTCATGCTCAGTATATAAACTGGGGGGAGTTAGCCGGGGGGCAGCGATCACTGCTCGGGGACTGGCTGGGCGTCTGTCAGTGGGTGGTGAGCGGTTGCATCACTTGTTTTTTTTTTTTTTCCCCCCTGAGTTTTGTTTCTCTCTCTCTCATTCTCCTTTTCATTGCAATTTTATTACTATCATTATTATTGTTATTTTATTTCAATTATTAAACTGTTTTTATCTCAACCCGCGAGTTTTCTTTTGCCCTTCCGATTCTCTCCCCCATCCCACCGGGGAGGGGGAGGGTGAGCGAGCGGCTGTGTGGTGTTCAGCTGCCGACTGGAGCTAAACCACGACACCTTTACAGTGAGCTGTAGGGTAGACTGAACCTTCCTTTAAGCTTTGTCACTGTGAAATTATAAGTCTGCATTCCTGATGTTCCTAGGGTGTGAGCAGGAACAGGGACTATTCCCCAGCTTTCCTGGAGCAAGGAACCCCTCAATCTAGTTTCTGTTCTCGGGGCTGCCTGCACATTAAAGATAGAACATGTTTGATAAAGTAAATCACAGAATCACAGAATCACAGAATGATATGGGTTGGAAGGGACCTTGAAAGATCATCTAGTCCAACCCCCCTGATATGGGCAGGAACATCTTTCGCTAGATCAGCTTGCTCAAAGTCCCGTCCCACCTGACCTTGAACACTTCCAAACACAAGGCATCCACAACTCCTCTAGGCAACCTGCTCCAGTGTCTCAGCACCCTCATCATAAAAAAATTCTTCCATATGTCCCATCTAAATCTACTCTCTTTCAGTCTAAAATCATTGCCCCTTGTCCTGTCACTACAGGCCTTGCTAAAAAGACTGTCCCCAGCTTTCCTATAGGCCCCCTTTAAGTACTGAAAGGCCGCAAGAAGGTCTCCCCACAGCCTTCTCTTCTCCAGGCTGAACAATCCTAACTCTCTCAGCCTTTCTTCAGTAGGGGAGGTATTCCAGCCCTCTGGTCATTTTTTGTGGCCCTCTTCTGGACTCACTTTAACACGTCTGTGTCTCTTTTGACCTGGTGACCCCAGAGCTGGATGAAGTACTCCAGGTGGGGTCTCATGAGAGCATCGCCTCCCTTGACCTGCTGGCCATGCTTCTTTTTATGCGGCCCAGGATATGATTGTCTTTTGGGGCTATAAGCACACATGGCCAGCTCATGTCCAATTTTTCACCCACCAGTATCCCCATATTATTCTCTGTAGGGCTACTCTTAATAAGTTCATCCCTCAGTCTCTATAGTTATTGTTCTTTCTTTCTTTCTATCTGCGACTCACAGGTGCAAGCAATGTTCTGGCCCTCTGAAGGTGCTTGGTAGAAGCCTGCATTGCAGGAACAAGACGTAGTCCCTGACTCGTTGGACAAGCTGTTGGGGTGGCTCTTCAGGCAGCGTTTAGACTCCAGGGAGTGACGGTAGAATCCTCACCAGCAGGCTGTGAAGAGACAAACAAGTCAATATAAGATCAACAATAAGCCAAGATCAACAAGAAACCACCTGCCAGTTTTGTTCAGCTTCTTGAACACTGCTTTATCTGCTTGCTTTTCAGCAAATAGAGGTGATTTTTTTCTGAAATTTTTTCAGCAAATACAGGTGAATTTATTAATATATAAAGGCATAATCTTTGTATGCATAGCAGCCCAGACCACACAGCAAACTTAAGTGGGACAGCTAGAAATAGGTGTGAGAAGGTTACAAGAGAAGCTGTCCTTCACAGCAATGTCAACATGAGCACATTCAATAACATGCTCGATTGCCTTTCTTTATTGATGAAAACTTAGGTGGCTGCATATCTTTAAACACATAAAGCATTTGGGTTTTGTGACAGACACCCCTAGGTACATCTGCTGCCAAAAGTTTGTTTTTCTTTTGGAAAAAGAGAGAATAAATCTGAAACAGCAAATCATAAATTATATACATTTAAAGGTATTTGGACATCTACTCTGTTTCTAGTACCATGGATGAGCAAAGGCTAAGACATGCAAATATTTCCTAATTCTATATTTTTGGAATTTGTTTTGAATGTACTGAAAGGATGGTCAGCAGACTGCAGCTTGCCCTGTACATGTTTGGCAGTGAGCTCATTCTCCATTTCCTACCTTCGTTTCAGGTAAAATGTCCACTATCGGTTTAGAGTATGAGACAGGTGTGACAGTGACATACAATATCAACAATAAAAAAATGACAAATCATCACTTACACTATGGCAACTCTTGTTACCTTGAAACTTAGGCTTGGAGTCTACAAAATATCTGTTTAAACTGGCATATATGATGTAGTAGTATCAGAAAAATGACCAGTCTGTCTATAACAAAACTCTTCTCTAATGGACCTTCTAAAGCTGGGAGTTGAAATTTTAATGTAAATAGGAATGGCAAAATTTTACTGACAATTGACTAGCCCTGTAACCCTACTTCTCATATAAACATGAACAGTTTGACAGAATTCAAATACATGGTCTTTTTCTCTTATCTGAGAAACTCATGCTGAGCTACTGGTAAATGTGATAGCTTGACTCTCTAAGTTATGATGTAGTTTAGATGAACCAGAGTGAAATCAATTTATTTTAACGTGTTCTTGTTTCACTTATAATAAATCTAATTTTGCAAGTTAATATGTGACATATGCATGGACAAGACTTGAATGAATGAAATGAAAATTCCTCAACATCATCTAGGTGGGAAAAGAAATGAATAATTGCAATTTAGCAAGATTACTAAGGAATCCCTATAAGACAACATGAAGAAAAGAATGAAGACCAGAGGATTTATCATCATAGTGTCTTGTATAACTAGCCTCATAGTTCCGAGAAACAGTGGAATTGGAGTCATCCACATTAAGAAAGATTGTAATCTTATAGAATTTTTATCAATAACATTATATAAGCTACCTGAATAGAGTCCACAAGGAATCATCAATGAGCAGAAGAGGCATGTCTCTTATGGGAAGTTAGTTATAGTCAACTAAAAATAAACACAGACAGCCCAATTTGGAAAAAAAAGGCTCAAGAATGAGTGAGTGAGAATTTTTGCACAAGATCCTGAATAAACAATATAGTGCATCCTCAGGGCATCATGAACATCAGGACTTAACTCCCATTTAAAGAAGATAATTATCATTTTAATCATCACATGTGAGAGCCTTCAAAGTCTGCAAAAGGATCCTTTGGGAACATATAGTTGTGTAACTAGCACATAGCTGGTTTGTTAGATAGATATGAAATGCTGTAGATGTGGATACAGTAGGCAACTTGATGAAACAAGTTCAGACTCTTCCTTTGCTATGGCTTTGGAGGTGGGGAGAGTTTAGCTAGGGACAAGGGAAGGTGCTAAAGCATGTTAGAGTAACACTGTGATCATGTCCATGCCATAGCGGAGAAGATTCTCCTGACAGAGCAATTCAGTGTTCATTCCTGTTAAATTTAAATGCAACTCTGAAATCCTACCCTAAAATGAGCATACTGAGCTAATCCACTTTGCAAATATTTGTAATCTGGCCACATGAATATATTAAAGAAAAGCAAAAATATTGTCTTCTGAAACTTCACAAAGCAGTGATCAGACTTCAGTAACACCAGTGTCATTTCATTTGCATCAACATGAGGATAAAAAAAGATCAGAAAATAAAGGCAACTTTATTTTACCTGCTTCAGGTTGATCATAATTGTAGCTGGGCAGGTGTCTGCATAGACCTTTGCAACCTGGGGGATGCCAGTCAAAAGAAATATTGAGACGGACAGCAAGGCAATTTTGCTTGAGGTTTGGAAAGGTGGATTTTAAACTGCTTATGTGGACAGGATTTATAAACATAAAGTTCTATATTGCTGTTGGACTATTCATGAAAACAAAGCAGTATGTTTATTATATGACTAATGTTAGTAGACTGTTAACAGTGAACATTATGTAACAGAAAACTTTCATACTCTCTTTCCTTTTGAAAGGAAAAAACAGAGCCAATGACAGTGAGAAATTAATGTTCTGATCATGGTTCTAAATACTTTCCCTAGTTTTTCTGGTACATTCTGGTCAGTAATCGTAGATTATGGGGAAGGGTGAATGCTGTTAGAGATATTTTGTGACAAACAGTGATGTTTACATTCCTAATTTAAAATTATTAACTCATGTAATTAATTTTCTTTTTATTAATTGAATTTTCACTTTCTTATACTCTATTATCTCTATTGCATCTGCACACATAACAGAAACACAGGGCAAGAGGAACAGAGCAGGAAACTGGACATAATTTTCTGCTATTGATCTGAAATATATTTTGTGTTAAAGCTATAGTATTTTAAAGAAAAATATGATTTTTTTATAACCACGTATCTGTTGCTTTGTTGTTTGTTTGTTTTTATGGCACATATTTACTTTTAACCAGGTTGTTACATTTTTCATAGCACGTTGGAACCTTTGTCTGCGACGTGGTTTAAAACCATTATGATTATTATATCTTGTTATTGACTGGCTGAATACACATCTGGGAATACATTGCTCATAGTATAATACTGTATGAATGAAGGACAGATTTGCCAGCAGGGAAAAGCATGTTCAGTATCAGGCCAATTGAATAACTTCAACTTTTTAAGCATTGAACTCGTAAGATAAAAATGTGTAAGTAGTTATTCTCACTACAGGATCAGTAATTTTAGTGGAATTACCCCAGAGATGAGTGAGACCTGGGAATTTTAAATGGCATGAGTCTTCAGTGAAAGAATGTAATGGTTCTAAAGGGACAAAATCCTTCTCAGGCACCCTTCAAAATCCTTCTCAGGCACCATCTCTGCAGCAAAAGAAAATAACACTCTACTCCATGGCATATCATCAGAGCTTAGATGTAGCAACCATGGTGAAGGCAATTCTGGCCTGCCAGAACTCAGTTGGATCTAGAAGACACACAGAGGAACAGGTCATCAAAAATGG
>VYZW01040115.1:14142-32986 GCA_013401315.1 Balaeniceps rex | reverse complement strand
TCTCATATGCCAGTTACATGGCAGACTATTATCTGTCAGTTAACAATGACAAACTCATAAGACTCTTAAATAAACTTATCCTAAATAAGAGTAAAGAAGCCTTCATCTCCTGTGATCACGTAGTGTGTGCTATACATGCTAGATACTTCTCATGACAGAAAACCTTAACAGGAAGTTTCAATCCTTCTAGGTCACACTATAAGTTTAATTATAATACTCCATGCGTAGTGCCAGAATGTTAATGTCATAACTGTGTGAAGGAAACTCCTATCTCCTTCTTCTCTAAAATTACTTTGGTATTACTTAAGTATGTATTCAGCTGTTTGTATTATTATGGTACTTGGGTATCACATCCATGGAGAAGGCTGGAGTAGGCTAACTGTGAGCTCGATTAGCCTCAGTAGGAGAGCAGTGCAGCACTGGCCCTAGATAGCCAGGGGAACTGTGGAGTCTACATCCCCAAAGGTTTTTATGTCAGCTAGAGAAAGTCATGGCTAACCTGAGGTTGTGTTAGTGATAGTCTCACTTTGAGAGGTAGGTTGAACTAAACTTCAAAGGTACCTTCCTAACAATGTTTCTGTAATTTGATGGGTCTATGATGAGGTCTCAGGTGATGGATGTCACACAAACAGAATATGAAAAAAAATCCAACATCCCAGAAAACGGCCAGAAAAAACAGAGAGGAAAGATGAGATGTCTATCAGCATGAAAAGTAATAGACTAATCTCATAAGTGATCTGCCAACAATATTTGAAACTAAGTTCAGATATCTTAGGTCCAATTTTAGTAAAGAAGAAAGATCTGGGACTTAACAGGGAATTCTCCAATGTCCTCCTGAGAGTCAGCAACATATGTGCTTCTTTCAACACTAAAACTTGATAGCTAGAATAGCTAACTCAAGAACCAGCATAACTTTGGGGGCAATATGCATAAATGAAGGGAGAACACTCCTAGGTTTGGCTTCCTTAGAATGAGTACACATGCTACATATTTAATTTATTTAGGAAACAGTTTGCTTTAAACCAAAAACCAGATTGTGCTTAGCCTTACAAAGTTTGAGTTCTACAGAGGTTTTTATATATGCTTAGCTCTAGGCAACTTTCCCAAAGTTGGAGTAATGTTTTTTCTTACTACTAATAAAAATACTTTGGATTTGAATTTCTTGAAACCAAGCTTAAAACAATAACCAGTTCAGAGTAGAGAATAGGCGAAAACCATTCAGACTGAAGCATGGAGCTCAGAACCAATCATATGGAAAACAATCACATTTCCTTTATATAAACCTATTAACATAATTATGATTGGCATTTCAACAAAGTCTTTAACTTCTCTGTACGCTTTTTGCTAGTTGACATCACAGAAATCTTTCAGTTCTAGTGTCTTTACACCTAGTTTCCATGCTTAAACTTCTTTTGTGTATCCTGTCTATGGTTGCATTGTTATTGCTATTCATTTCTTACATTGCTGGAGCATGCAGCATTCTCAGTCAGGATCAGAATTGTGTTATACCAAGTGCAGTTGGAAAATATATACCAGTAGACTGTCTTCTGTCCTAAGAAGTCCATTAAAGACACCTAGAGTCTTCCTATTAACTCACCTGGAGACTTCCTATTAACTCACTTGATTTTGGATTTGACCTTAAAAAAATAAACTGTTGGAACAAAACCCTGTGTTAGAGGGTTTGTTTGTTTGTTTTTAAAGATGAAGAAGGAAGTAAACAATGATAATCCTCAGATCAGCCAGGAGTTGAGGAATTTAGCATGTGGGAAAAACATGTTTAAATCTCTCTCAGATTCATCCCTGGGGCTGTCATTTTGAAAATTAGTTGTAGGCTATTTTTAGCTAATCCTCTTTTATATTTTGTCATGGAGCATGGGTATTTTTGCAACGTTTCTTTTTTGCATTGGCATAATGTATCTCAACATCGATATTTTTCAAAAAATGAAATTGTTCTTTTTCTGGTCACGTCTGGATAGGGAGATTGAGGTCTACATAATTGTCAAGTACCTTCACTCACTTTTGTGTTAAGTTGTTCTCCTTAACTGAGTACTTTAAAAAGTTTTTGAAGAGAGAAGCCTTTTCTAGAATATCCAAAAAGATATTTCTCAAGGGTGACTGTATGCATTGCGGAATGACCTACAGAAATAGAAAACAGGATGATCCCGTCAGTAATTTGTGAGAGTATGGCAAAAGGTTTTAAAACAAAGAACACAGAAAGTGGTTTAATAAAACTGCTGAAATAGTGCATTTTTAAACACAGTGTAAAATATATTTCTGTTTTTCTGAGCCAAATATTTCCACTTTATAATGAAAATTGTGTTTCATTGAACCATTCTTCTGAGATTAAAATCTGTAAAGGTACTTCTTTTTCAATATTGGAACAAACAATAATGGAGAAAACTTTCCTTACTGATATTGCAATTCGCCCTCCTCGTTCTACCTCCCCAGGCCAATTTTTACACCTTAAAGACTATCTAAAAAGTCCTTAACTGTTCTTAAATTTAGCTTAATAAGTAAACTATACGCTTACATTCATGACGGACAAGGAACAGTGCCTTGTCTTTTGGATAGTCTTCAGAGCTTTGTAGAGTGCCTGAAGTTCTCATTACACTGGGAGTGAATTTTTCTTAAAATGAACCTTAATAAAAACTAAGCGGTAAATGTCTCCAAAAGCAAATTTGGCTGTCAAGCATATGCCTAGAAACATAATTCCAGAAAATCATCTAATATTTAGGATACAGTACTTCAACTGTTGAAATGTCTGTGGCTGTTGTAAAACAGGAGGGCTGATATACCAGAATTTATGTGTTGTATACTGGATTGATTGGAAAACCAACAATGTTTACACAATATTCTGCTAGTTCGCTATGTATTTTGCTAGGAATATAGCAAATAACATAGCAACATGGAAATACCAAGAACTCTTGGTACATTACAGTGCATTATGGTAGGCATGGCTGGCAACACCACTCTGAAAGCATTTAAGTTATCTGAAGGTGAGCATGGAAAGACAACAGGAACCACACTGCCATTCTTTTGGTCCAAAGGAGACAATCTATGAAAACACAGCAAGGACACAGTATTACAAATAAGCTCATATTTAATCTATTTGTGAATCTGTCATCAGATATGGTTATTAATTAATTATCCCTTGTCTTCACATAAAGATATTTGGAGGATAGGCCTGCTCTTCCCTGTTTTTAGTTTCAGACTATAGGTCTGACATTGACACAGAACTATAATTCCAAGTCAGAGTAATTCTAGCATACTTTTGTAAGGACAGTGTTTCCATATTTATTTTGTTTCACTTTATATTTTTTTTCCTACTGGAAGAGTCCCTCCCACTGTTACCAATTACCCACAGTTAGCCAGGAGATCAATACCTTCTTGAATATTTGAGAAAAAACTATCAATTACACTCTGATCTGTTTGTTTAACCCCCTTTAAGCCAGGCTTTGGCTCTCACATTCTCTAGCTGTAGTGACTATTGGACTATCACACATCTTATCCTTTGAAAAGGCAAAATGACTTTTGAAGTCTGATGTTTCTTTACAGATCTACTCTCAGAGGTATTTAGCCAGATATGTATTCATGGTTCAAGCTGTGATTGGAAGAGGAAGAGACCAGTCACTGGCACAAGTGACACAAGAGCAGCAAAGAGCCTAAAGTAAAGATTGAAATCAACATATGTTAACTTCATATATGTTTAGTCTGTATGGACTACACTTTGAGCTAAATGTGAGAATACACATTTTTGGTTTTTCTCAGGTCAATATGCAATAGAGCAAAGGATCTTCTTGATCTTACCTAATTTTTTCCTTGTCAGTCTCTGTGTCTACTGTTTTGAGTTGGAGCATGGTAATACATATAGCAGTAAAGAGACAGATATTCTAGGTACATTCAGAGAAAAACCCTTACATTAGAATCAGACAATATTCATCAACATTTTCAGGATCAGTTGTTTTGAACATAGCCCTCTGCTTTACTTCCATTGGCTTGCCAACTTTACTGACTATGCACTACAGGAAGTGCGCACAGATTTCTCCAAACCCAGATTTTGTTACAGTTAGGTTATAGATTTTTTTTATGACTGATAATGGTAATTCTTATTAGAAGTGTCATATAGACCATGAACATTATCAAAACGAGAGTCTTTTTCTCCCAACTAAACTCACCTTATTCTGAAAGATTAGAAGTATAAGGAATTCCACATTGTTCTTGTTTGCACCCTTTATTTCCTGAAAAGAAAAATGGGAAAACAGTTTTCCAGAAAAACAGTTTCATTAGGTTTGCATTGGTCAACCATTTTTATTACACTCAAAATGTTTATAAGGACAAAAAGGGAACACACTTTATGTGAGGAGCCAATAATCTGTCATAGAGTAATTAATATTCTAATAGTCCAATCAAAATACAAGAAACAGTTACTATTTGTCAAGTTACTGTAATACCTACACTTATAGTCCAAATGATCTAATTATTACAGATAGCATTGTTAATGACAGTGAAAATTGTTATACATGAACTTCTGAGTATCTACTCCTTTCCTCTGGTGTAACGCTCAACTTTTCAATATCTCTCTGGGTCCTACAGTCAACGAAACCTTTTGCAGAAGGATGGGAGGATTTGGGGGTTGCAATATGTCATTGGCATATTGAGGTCTTCACCAGGGAGGGTATGAAGCTCATGGTGGGGCTTTCTTCTTTCTCAGTCTTGGATTCATGAGGACAGTCTGCTTCCTTGCTTTGTCTTTACGGGTTTTAATTTCCCAATTATATCTGTTTCACTGTTGTTATCATTATTCTTAAACTAGTTTCATCCGATTCACAAAGATGAACTCCTGAAGTGACCAATGTGATTTCTGCCTAAGCTTGATTTCTTCTGCACTACATTTTCTTTCTAGGATCATAGATCACTCTAAACAGAATAACTACTTGTTATTTCTGTCTATTAATTAACAATAGATGTTATAACACAAAACTGCATTAAGCTAAACTAAAGTGTAAACAAATGTAGGCAATAATACCTGAGGACTAGGCAATTGTTATTACAGCTAAAATCAGGTCAAGCCAATGCAATTCTAGATAAGTCCTGAGATTTTGTAATGTCAACGTAATGCCTGTGGGCTTTTACTAATAACGGCAAAATCCTATTTTCTGTGTTAAATTTCAATATGGGTAAGAATGTCCTTGAACATGTTCTTCAAAGGCATTCTTGCTTGAGAATCACATCGGTGCATAATTTTCCTTCCTATGCTGCATGTCATGAATAGCATTCATCATGTTGATGTGAAGCATTGAGTCTCCTGCAGACGCCCAGAGAGATTTTCTCACACTTATCCCTATAAAGTTCTGTCCAGTCATTTGGTAAATCCATTATAATCTCAGTTTGTAGGATGCTGATTTGTTGATCCATCAGGTCATCTGATGATGTGTTCGGTAATATCCTAGCGGTATTTCCTATTGGATTAGCAAAACCAGATGTTGCAAAGTTTCAACCTATTTTCTGGTCATGTCTCCTTGTACAGACACTCCAATGGCTCCAAGTCAGCACTGAGCAGAGAAATCTTTCATTCTGCAAGCAAAGTTAACATATATTGTTTTCTCAAGAAACTTACCAATAAAGAGCAGTGTGGTGTTATGTCATATATTACTACTATAAAATTTTCAGCAAACTCATATTTTTCTTGGAATCAGGAGGAGGTTTGCCGCTTTCATTCAAATCTTCTGGGGAAGATAAAAATGTCCGTTAAATTAATTCCTGGAAGAATAATATGTTCTTGCTTCTGTAGTCAAAAGAATAATAGACAGAATGATGTCTACAACCTGTAACCCTGTCAGATCCAGGTCAGTCAGAGTTGAACTGCTTGCAGTAAGTGCAGGGGGCTAATCCCTCAGGTCATCCAATCAGGTATAGCTTTAAGTAACTGTTTCTAGAGGCTTTTTTTGCAGACAGCAGCATCTGAACTTCTGGCTTTAGTTTATACATCTCCTTCTCTGTGAATTGTGCAGAACACTGTGAACGTATTCCCATGATTTCCACTATGACATAACGCTAACACTTGGTGTTTCTTGTTTAAATAAAAAACACCCATAATGCTCTGGAAATTGCAGATTTATCACTGTCCTGGTTTTGGCTGGGATAGAGTCGATTTTCTTCCTAGTAGCTGGCGTAGTGCTGTGTTTTGGATTTAGTTTGAGAATAACATTGATAACACACTGATGATTTAGTTGTTGCTAAGTAGTGCTTACACTAGTCAAGGACTTTTCAGCTTCCCATGCTCTGCCAGGTGCACAAGAAACTGAGAGGGGGCACAGCCAGGACAGCTGACCCAAACTGACCAAAAGGCTATTCCATACCATATGACATCATGCTCAGTATATAAACTGGGGGAAGTTGGCCGGGGGGTCGGCGATTGCTGCTCGGGGACTGGCTGGGCGTCGGTCAGTGGGTGGTGAGCAACTGCATTGTGCATCACTTGTTTTGTATATTATTATTGTTATTATTATTATTATTATTATTATCATCATCCCTTCCTTTTCTGTCATATTAAACTGTCTTTATCTCAACCCATGAATTTTACTTTTTTTTTTCCGATTCTCTCCCCCATCCCACTGGGGAGGAAGAGAGTGAGCGAACGGCTGTGTGGTGTTTCGCTGCCTGCGGGGTTAAACCACAACAATCACCTTGCAGTCAGGCACCTGAATAAAGTGAAAAGTTAAGCTAAATTTTTTATTCTATTAGCGGCCATTATCTAGAAACCTGTATGTAGTTATTTGAGTGCAGTGCACTGATTTATGAAACAGAATACTGGAAGTTCTGGAAAACAAAGGAAAATGTAAACTACTGGTATTTATATTGAGTAATTACATCTTGACTGGGGTGAATTTCCAGAAACCCAAACGTAACAGAATTTCCAGGAAGCCACCTCTGTGACAACTGCTTTTCCCAGCATAGACTGAAAAGGGAAACATAGCAGTAATGAAAAAGAAAGCCTTGAGTCTGTGAGGGGAAACAGAGAAGGGGTATCAGAATGAGTTAAGAATATTTCCCATATCTGCAACACAAAATAAAATACATTTCCTTTCCAGATTTTTCCAAACATCCAAAAATTAGAGGTTTCTTTTGCCTTTTTCAGAATTCATGGTTCCCAATTCTAATAAGTTTTAAGCTGAGTTTTAAAGTAGACCAAATAACTTGCCCAGTTCAGGCTACGTGCTTAATATTGTCTATATCTGACCTATAAACAAAATGCCATCTGCTTAAGTCCTTATAACATACTCAGTAGCTCTTCATTGTTGTTGGTAGTCACTCATGCCTGAACAAAAATTTGAGACTTTTGCCAGGAAGACTTTTTGCCCCTTTAGCTTGGTACTGATCTATACCATGTACTATGCCTCACCTTTGCATTTTGCTCTGGTCTTACTTGTCACTGAAGGAGTGCACTGGACACTGCCTCTTTGTGAGACCAGTCTTAGAATTTTAGCCAGCTTTTCTCTGGATGATGTAAGTGAACTTGGCAAGTGTGCGTGTAGGTGCATAAGTGTATGTGTTTGTGTATTTTCATCTTGTGTTTCATTTCTGGGTTAGAAATATGTAACAATGTATATAAATGCTGTTTATACCTAAATATATACATAAACATATACAGAATGTACTTATATCTGTATTTTTCTATGCTATAGATAAAGATTGGGCAGTATGTCTGAACTTTGTGTAAATATGCCAGATGGAGAACATCCCAAAACATCACTGGTGAAGGAAAGGATTCAATGCTTTCTTTCTCTTCTACAGCGCTTCTGAAAACCCCACCTGTAAAAATGACTCAGTAGGACACCAAATGGAGGAACCTAAAATGGCAATTCGTATAGAGAGATAAAAGTACTCTATCACATGGCTGAAAAAGGAAAATTGAAAATAAAATTAGATTAAAATAGTTTTCTGATTTGATATATTTACTGATGGCATTATGCACAAGACAGAATGATATTGCTAACCAAAATACAATCAAATTGTGATGAAAGTAAATTTTTGGATGTTTCAAAGCTTGGGGTTTTTTGTTTGTTTGTTTTGTGTGGGTACTAGCTGTTTTGTTGTTTTACCAAAAAAAAAAAAAGCAAACCCAAACCAAGACCAAAAACCAGTTACTTACTTTCATTTAACAGAAAATGTCATTACTATTGGTGAGCAGCTACCACCTTTTTTTTACCTATGCTGCATGGACTATGTTTAAAAAATACAGTAGAAGAATAAAATATGAAAGGGCTTCCAAAGTTGACCACATTTGAGTATCCAATGCTGTAGATTAAAGGTTTTTTGAAAATACATAGTAGTAGCTTCTTTGAAAAAGAACTCTATCTTAAATATTACAGCAAGTGTAAGTAAAACTTGTGTCTGGGTGGTAGTTCTTTATGTGGCTGCCCACCAGTTTTACATACAGCAGACAAAATAGGTGCTATTGTGCATGAATACTATTTCTGAAGTATTACAAATAACAATACAAATGTAATAAAAGTGAATGGAAGTAACAC
Source organism: Balaeniceps rex (assembly GCA_013401315.1). Taxonomy (NCBI): domain Eukaryota; kingdom Metazoa; phylum Chordata; class Aves; order Pelecaniformes; family Balaenicipitidae; genus Balaeniceps; species Balaeniceps rex. The sequence goes on along the minus strand of VYZW01040115.1, from coordinate 24,455 downwards.
AGAGAATGATAAAGATCAGTTTTTTAAAAGCAACCATTAAGTTAGCAGAAAGAAAAGGTCTGCAGATGAATCTTAGGAAAGAAAGGAAGAAAGGAAGAAAGAAAGAAAGAAAGGAAGAAAGAAAGAAAGAAAGAAAGAAAATAGATCCCTTGTATTTACTTTTAAAATACATAGAGATTCAGATATGAGGATGAGAACATCATAATATCCCAGAAAGAAAGATGGATGTAAGAGCAATTTAGTCAATCTTGTTTTTAATGACTTAGCTTTTGCCAAACTTGGTAGTGTAATTAATGGTTTCAAGCTGGGCTTTTGATTAAGATTTATTCTTATCTGAAATGAAGAATAGGAAATTCACCTTAGAGATCATATTTTCTGGGCAAGAAATTCATGAATTTTAGACAGCGAGAATTTTAAAGGTCTGATTGCCCTACTGAGCACCAAATTTTATGCAATGCACCTGAAAAAGATTTTCCTTTATTTAAGATGAATGATGAATAATTTTTTCTTTGCCAAAGCCTAGCTATTTGTTCTAGTCTGGCACAAAGACATTTAACAGCTTCCCTCTACGGTACTATGCAGGCCCTGCGCAGTTGTTACGTATCCTGCTGACAACATGATTCATATATGTGTAACACTGGCAATTAAAAATGTCATTTCCACTGACACCCCAGGGAATAGTGTGTGAATTCATGGTGATATTCCCAGAGTCAAAGAAGTTCTCCTGTTAAAGGTGATTTAAATTGTTTTCATTATCTGTCAAATATCGGCAAACCCCCAGCCAATTCAAAAGCCAATTCAATTAGTTTCCTTTCACTTACAATCTTCCAAAAATCATAATGTAGTTAAAAGCCCTATTCATCAGACAGATCAGCTGCAGTTGAGCTACTAAATATCTATGGGCCATAAAGCCATCTTTCTGAGCAGAGCCACTGTGTAGTAAGTGTGTGAGTTATTTTAAACAAGAATGCTACAGAATGGCTGTTTCAAATGATAGATGAGTTGATACTCCTAGGTTTCAGGAATCTCTAAGTAATAATTTTCCTCAGGGAAAATACTTTTTTTGTAATGCCATTCTTCAATAACAAAGTAAAAGACTCTATTTTTTCCTCTTTCTTTTTTTCAGGCTTGGTGGGGCTTTTGGTTGGGTTTTTTTTTTTGAGAACTAAAAAAACCCACCTACTTTTGAGCAACACAGTGATATGTACAGATGAAAAAATGCATATAGAAATAGCTTGTAAGTAATATGGGAACATGACAAATAAAAGCATGTGCTCAGAACATCTGTGCCTAATCAACTGTCTCGTATACAGTTAGGTATATGGACATATTTGACAAGAATGTATTATGAATGGGAGAGGAATTAGTAAAAGGGTTATTTTTCCTTCAAAACTTCATCTTTGCAGTGCTGTTGAAGCTGACTTCAAATAGAGAAACAATCTAAAAGGTGTAAATATAATAAAGCATGATGAGCCATGTAATGTGCCACTCATTTTTATTGCTCAAGGGAGATCATGCACAAAATACTTATGGCTTTGCCTGATCTGTTGCTCATAATTTATATGATTTGCTCTAATTTATTCTACTATGTATACATCTTGCAGTCTTCTATTGCACCTTTTTTCCTGTTTCTTGCCCTTCACCTCCTGTCTTTCAAAGGCTGATGGGAATTAACTGCCAACTATTGTTTAATAAGGTGGTGTGGCTTACTATTGTTAACAATCTTTACTTCCTTTATTTCGAGCATTAAAAGCTGTGACCAGGCAAGACAGTCAGGGATTAAATCCCTTAAAAATTAATGTGAATTACTAGAGAAAAAACATTTCCCATTCGCCATTCATCCCCATTCAAAGACAATCGCTACAACTTCCTTGAAATCTTAATTATGCAAATTCATGGAGTTTTGGGGAAAAAAAAAAGGCATTGCATTGCTAGCAATGCCAAAGATGAACATTCAAAAAAAGTTTTACTTAAACATATTCGAATCTGAGAATCATTTTTCTTAAGCGTAAGACCAAAGTTTGAGGACACTTAAATTAGTCAGACTAGAAAAGTACATGCTTGTAAGATGTCACACTTTGTCAGGTTTTACGTACAAGCGATGAAATGCAACTCAGCTTAAAAGAAAAATAAAACTACATTGATAAGAAAAGACTTTGTGTATAGATTTGCATAAATTACATATTTGCCTGAATCATTAGAAGACCTTCATAATCAAGGATAGGTTATGTGGTGCTGTAAACACTGAATTCTGGGTGAGTAACATTTTTTTGAAAATTGGTTGCCCAGTGGGATAACAGAACCTAATCAGGGATCAAGACAACTAAGTGTCAAGGGCTACACAAAATCATGTCATACAGTGATTGCTACAGCTCCTGTGAGCTTATTTTGTTAGGTCTTGAATCAGCAAAAATTGAAAAAGTGAATGACTTTTAATACCTAAGCAATTTTATTGAATTCAGTGACACAATTTATATTAGTAAAATTAAGATTGATTGTAAATAATCACAAGATGAATCTCGTTTATACAAGATGTAGCAGACTAGATGAAAAAAAAAACTTAGCAGGAGAAATTGCAATAAGCCCAATATAAATTATCAATAATTTCAGTCCAACACAGTGGCTAATATGGATCAGAGAATGGTGGACAATAATTTGAAATTAAATACTTTGCTCTAATGCAGAAAATGACACATTCACAAATAGATTATGCTTAACATTGGATATAGGGGAGGAACCATTTGAAAAATATACTTTTTTCAGGCTTGCAAAAGATGAAGGGCAAAGTAGAAACCAGTTAAAACTGCTAAATGTTTCTTGACTTATACCTCGCTATTTTAAAATCTAGGATAATGAATAAGTTTGATTATGCTAGATATTAACAAAATCAATGATCAAACAAGATATTTATCATTTCAATGAGTGACGTGATTTAACTGACAAATGATTCAAACTGACAAAATGTCATACTTTCATTATGAAAGCTTCTTATTATAGATTTTCATTCATATTATATATGCTAATAAAAAAGAATGTGATTCTGTATAAAGGAGGTATCTTTTATGTAGACAGAAATATCCTTAAAATACTTTTATTTTTATGAACTTGCAATGGCAAGTTGTTACACGAGAAACAACAATACCTCTTACCAGGGATCAGAATAAGGATACTCACATTTGACATCATTTTCTGATCTGGTATACCAAGTTGTGGTTCTGATTGAGAAGAATGAGCCATTTTTGTGAAATATCTCTTGTTCTCAGTTAATCATTCATATTGGCTGGCTGTACAATGTTTCATAATTTACAGACTGTGTAGAGAAAAAGGTGCTTGTTTCATTTCTCTAGGTGCATAATGGATGAGAACTGAAATGATTCAGGTGAATGGACACTAGAGGGATGCTATTCTGCTGTAATATATTACAGCTACCGTGCAAGTAATAGAACAGGAACAATGTGCCATTGTCCAAAGTTGGAATTTAAGCTTTAGTAAAATTCGTCAAGTATATCAAGTGCTTCCTATAAAAGCAGACATGAGGTAGTTATCTTCTATTGACCAACATAAATCAGACTGGAAGTGCAGCTTCGTGCCTTTTGAATGATGTTTTTGTTCACAGCATCCCACCACACCTTGATTCTTAAAAGGCACTATCTACTTAATCTGTTATTAAAAATATAAACCCCACCACCAACAATAACTTCACAGCTTTCTGCACCATCTAACTCATAATATCCTTGGCTGCTGAAGTAAAAACATTTTTCAGAATATAGCTGGACTGTCTCCACGTTGTTTTAATTTTTGTTACTTTCTAAAGTGAGATTGGCACAAATTATGCAAGATAAATTGCTTTTTTTCTTTATTCACAGGTTTGAATATTAACTTCCATTTTTTATTGTTGCAGAGTTCAGTATTTCTATCCTTCAGTGGAATTATACTGTGTTAAAATAAGGTAAGTCAATGAAAGAGAAGAATTGGAGACAGATGTGCATACCCTCACTCACACTATTTCATTCTCTGAACAGTCTCTGCGTTTTCACTGTGATTACTGGATTAAGATCCTACTGCACCAGACTACAACTGTCAAATTCTGCCCTGCAGACATCAAGTGTGAAACTGCTATTCTGAATATCTAAATTATAAGAGAAGTCAGACAGAACAATATCTTTTTCTTTGAAAGTACTTCATGCTTTTAATGTGCTTATGACTTTCAGATCCCTTTCCTATTCATCTGCCCACCTGAGGACCCTCTGTTTTGCCTGTCAGCTATGCTAGTTTTAATTATTAGCTTTCCTGCCTTGCTGGTACCTCTTTTTGCTTTTTATACATGTGTTTTTGTGTCCAAAGGAACTCCTCCTCAAAAGCTAGCAACTCACAAACTGAGCTTCTAGCTCCATTTAGTATTTATCATGCTGGCAATAATAAGTCTAGCTGTGAGGTTGATAATAAGTTAAAAATACTGCTTTATGCTACATGGACTGCCATTTCCTGACTTGCTTATGTCATACCGACTCTAAACTGGATCTTCCAGGTGCTCCTGTAATACAGGTAACAGGTTGTCCTAGAGCTACTTGATAGCAATATGAACACAGATCCCAGACAGGAGACTTTGCAGAAATAGGCTAATTCCTAAGGATTTATAATGGGTCCATACTATTTCCTCCCTTCCTAAATGAACTAAAAGTAGTTCACATAGAAAGTCATCACTTTGTCAATTCAGGGCAAATTAAAGTGGAATGTAATCATGGGAGGCAACAAATCCAAATGGCAGAAGAAACTAGGAGGAGTCAGAAAATTCAGAATGGTTTAATTGTGTCAGAATTGATTGAAAGGATTTTGGGAAATAATATGATAAAACTGAATAAAGAAAAGCAACATTGTGATGACCTATTTCTACATTTGTGTGCATAGTTGAGAGATTGCATTGGATACATTAGTAAAAGTAATTTTTAAAATTTTTGTAATTTTTTATATTTTTATAATTTGTTATAATCAGGGAACATTGCAGTCTTTTTACACCTTCTTTGTTAAGCACTAGCCATAGGGCTAAATTTGCATTTGAACTCAGTAGTGAAGAACGGACATTGACTAGAGAAAATCTAAAACATGAAAAAAATCCTCAAAAGGTTACAGAATATACTCTACAGGGAAAGAAATGGGATGAAAATGATGCAGATTTGAGGTAAGCCAACAAATAAATGATATAGTGTAATAATAAAAACCTACTCAGGGAGAGTAAGAAAGGGGACAAGAATTGGGTAAAGTAGCATAGAGGGAAAAGAAAATAAGAGTAGAGGTGATAAGGTGATTCTAAAGAAAACAGGGGTCGACCTAACTCAAAAAAGAATATTTAAAAGAAAAATAACAAAGAGAAAAAGAAGGTAGGATATAGAAGCTACAATTTAGTTCTAGCAAAATTGCTGAATCACTATCACTAGCTGAATTCAATGGTAATGTAACATTGCATATGAGGAAAGAATGTGCATAAACAAAGACTTGGACAAACTGACCAAACCATAGCATTGGAAAGACTAGAATCTACAAACTGTTGGATGCGAATATCATGTTTGTTGCCATCCACCAGAGATTTCTCTATGTGTCTAGGATTGAAAACAAGATAAAAGGGCTGTGGCTTAATTAGGGCATGAATTTATTAGCCCAGCTCTTGTGGGAACTCTCTGGCAATAAATTGTACAGTGCATATCAAGACACCTTCTTTAATTGTTTTCACATACTAGAGGTATATCATCAGCCATCCTTTCTCCCTTATTCCTGACTCCTATTCATATTTATTTTACTCATACCCAACTGCCTGCCCCTTTTACAGAAGTGTTAAAAGGCATAGGAAGGAGAATCCACTCATGTTACTCCAGACAGCATAATTAAACTTGCTTCTCAGCTCTGGGGTATCCCTTCATCTCCATCCATTTCCAACTCTGATTAATCACACATTAGAGCATCTGTAGAACTGAAAAATGCTTTGGACTCTTGCTTCAAATAAGACCTTCAGATAAGATCTAGTGCCTGGTACCTCCTCCCATTTCAAATTAACTTTTCAGATACCTTAACAATTTCCTTCCAAATTCAATCATCCTCATCCCTGAATAACCAATGTATTGAACATGATATTTTTGGTGGATGTCCATTAATTCTCCTGCTCCTAATAACTGACACATTATCTGGCCTTGTCAACCCTGGAGATAACTCACCATATCCTTTCTGAAAAATGTAGCCTCTGGGAACAACTGGCACTAAGAAAAATGTCCCTGACTGTCCTAAATTTTTTTTTTTTTCTGAGTTTATACTGATCCATTTAAAAATCTCAGTAGCCTGTTATGCAATCACAATTTCAGGAGGCTGCCTTTAGTAAACAGAGCAGGGTCGACTGCAGCTTTCTTTTGCAGAATCTGAGGACAGCTGGAGACACTGGGGCAGTGACCACCTGCCCCATGTAGGGCAGAGCATTGCCCCCTCCACATCCAGCCAGCAGCCAGCATGACTTGGTTTCTTCCTTTCTTTGTAATGGTCCATCACCCCTTCAGCTCAGGCTGAGAGTGGAAGTGTAGGGTTGTCATCTTTAGACCACATGAACACTGCTGTGTGTGCCCACTCAGACACCATATTTTGCTTATGGGGTTGTGAAAAAAACAGTGGAGAAGAAGTATTTAACCTCCATAGATAAAAGAATCAATCTCTGTGTCAGAAGTCACTATATATTAGGGTACCATTCACAAAACTGTGAAGGCAGAGATACCAATTTGGTTTTCCTGCTGTGCTACTGATATAATCAAATCTTGAATGAACAATATCTCCTGTTTCTGTAGGCGAACTATAATAACAGACAGTGCTTGACATGAAGTTTTTTTAAGAGGTGCTTCCCCCTTAAATTAATGAAAAAACCTTACGTTTTCACATGTCCTTCATTATCCCTCTAAAGTCTTCAAATGGCAGCTGATCTGAAATAATTAACCATGTTCACAGAACACATCTTCAGAGTTTCAAATCAATCATAAACAGGAAAACTGTGACTTCTGTTTACTTTATGGGTTAAAAGGAACAGCATTTGGACAGAATTTAAAAAGGAGATTTAGAGTCTCTTTCTTTTGAGCTTTCTATGTACATGTGCTATAAATAGAATTTTTTCTATGCACAGCATATTAGAAAAAGAAAGCCTAGATGTCTAACATTTCATTTTTAGATGATTTAACTATTTTTTACTATTAGATATGGACTGTGGCAGGGCTATACAATTTTTTTTTTTAATAAATGGCACTTATATTAGATCTCTTAAATTTATACTTAAGATCTAATGAGTTACCAGTTTATTACTTTTTAAGTAAGATTTAATTTGCTCTTAACATAAGACCTTCCCCCTCCTTCTTTTTTGTAGACATACAAGGTCCAGTTGTTATCAGCTCAGTGTTCATATTAAAAATGCGTTGTCTGCTCTTCACCTCTCTAGGAAATCTCAAAGAGAAGGAGGATGTCGATGAGAACATTATTTGGCTTCTTTAGAAATTACCAGCTTTAATGAAAATAACTCCAGCCAATGTCCTACAGTCACTGTTTCAATTTAAGCGTCCCCTCTCTGCTGATGTGTAGCATCTCTCTTCTAGATCCATCTTTGTCTGGTACAGAGAGATCAACACTCTACAGAAATTCCATTTTTAGTAATGACTATATTTATCACTATTTATTAGTATTTCCCTTGTTATTTTTGTACCTGATAAAGTTGACTAGATATCTGCTCTCAGGATCCCAATTCAATATTGCAGAACAGACTCTCATAATTCTCAATTATTTTAATATTTTTCAGGTATCAATAGTTAAATTAACTTCCATTGCCTCCGTGTTCCCATCCATAAGAAACTGTGTAATTCTATCTGGCAGAGGATAGTGCTTCTTCCATAATGGCTGAAGCTACTGCCACCAGCACCAATCTCTATTACCTGTAAAATCTTTGTTTTTCTCTTGGATAACTTTTGTTTTCTTTTGTTTTATTTTCCTCTTCTGTCTTGTCTGTGCAGCACTATTGTCTTGCTCAGATTCCTTTGATTGAATAACTTAACCCGTACATGAACGGAGAGGTTACTTGTTCTTTGATGTTGGTTTTTTGCCAAGTGACCCATGCCAATGCATTTTTTTAAGGTTTTTTTTTTGTTTGTTTGTTTGTTTTTCTGTCTTTTAGATTTTCTTCATTTTGGTTTTTATTATGCTTTTCTTTGGCACATGCTGAATTACTACTCTCATTTTTTCCCAAACACTGTCATTTCTTTGCTGCTTAAAGTGTCCATAACCTCACCCAGATGGACTTTTTTTTTAATAACTTTTCAATACAATTTAAGTAAGTTAAAAAGTAGTTCTTCAGGTTTTCTCAATCTCTACCTGTCATAGGTATATTCCACAGACAGTAAAGTGGCTCAGATCTCCTGTGGCCTCCAAACAGACTTCTGTAAATCTGACCTGTGTGCTTGCCATGAGTGCTTGAAAAGTGTTTATGTTAAGGCAGAAATATGGCCCTGTGCCTAGTGTGTGACCTTTCATCTATAGCTGGTGAAAGAGTGAGAAAATATTCTTTAAATAAAAGACTATTGTGCTGAGGTTTTTTTTCCTGTATGTACTCAGGCAACAGCACAGAGAAGCCCTTTCATTCAGGATAGATTGGGGCCAAAGAATCAATCTAGAGATCTCTCGTGAGACTGCAAAGAATTTTAAAGAGTTATTAGATAGGACTGTTATGAGGGCTTATGCCTCACAGCAAACACTTCAGCCAGCATCCAAAGCGCATCAACTGAAGCAGCTTTTAGAAAGTCAGTGAAGTTTAGGATATAGGGAAGCTCCTTTGAACCTCTGCTCTTTGGCTGGCATAAGACAGTTCTTTGACATGCCATAGCCATAAAGTTTGAGGTTTTACTACAGACACACAGAAGAAAGTGAAGCCTTTGTTATCCTCACTTTGTTGGTGAAGGTATTGGAATATCTCCACTCTGCTTTTCAGGGTTTAGCATTCAAGAATCTTTTGGGGAAAAAAAAAAAAAAATTGTTTTGGAAAAGGTGTTAGCTCTGTGTAGGTGGTGCTCTTTGACTCACAGCTTGTGTGTCTGTGTCCTTGTGATGTTGTCTCATCATAGAAATGTTAATACTGATGAGTTTAAATTACACTGTATGGACACAGCAATGTATCACAGCACTAATGAGTCCGGTATAATGCACTTGCTACCTGAAACTAGATAGTAGCAAGTGTTGTAACACATCTCTTCAACAGCCATCCTACACTCTGACACATTTTCTGAGCTGCATGGCATGTGAAAGGCTGTTTGCTAAGTGCAGCTAGAGTCCTTCTACAGAACTTTACAGTCTGACGGAAGGTTTGATGCAATACTGTCCCTATAAAGCATCAATTGATCAAGGTTATGTATTATCTCTAAATTATTTTCCTACAGTGGTCAAATTAATGCAAATTTTTAAAACTGGAAGACTTCAAAATTTTTTTTGCTCAACACTGTTTTTTTATTTTCTTCAAAACTTCATAACTGTATCAATAATCAATAGCCTAGGACAAGCAATAAATTGTCGCTGGTTCAGAAAGCCATTCTGCGTGTGAACTAATGAACTACTGCTGGTAGACTGCAGTTATTGGCAGAGTTGACAGTAGTTGTTGGTCCATAAAGTAGTTGTTAGAACCATTCACCCATAAAACATCAATTTGTGGAACTTTTAAGTAAACCTGAAAATTGTGCACGTTAGTAATGCTCCCACTGAGTGGTGATTTCATGAAAGTGAAAGCTGCCTCATCCAAATATATTCTCAATAACATACTCAACGGGTACTGCATGTAGTCCAAAAACTGATGTTTAAAGAAAATGTCTTATGCCATAAACAGGGCTTTTAGGGAGGAGTGTGCATGGGGATTCTGCGCATATCACAGATTCTGCAAATAAAATCCTTTTTCATATGTTTGTCTTAAATGATAAAGGAAAGGCCTTCTCAGAAAATACAATTGGAAAGTTAAGGGGAGATTGATCAGGCTAAGACTGACAGACTGAAGCTGAGCCTCTAGAGATCAGCTAACATTAGGCAAAAGAGAACATTTAAACTACCTTGAAATAAACAGGGTCACATTTAGTCTCAGGAACAAATTAATCTGTAGATTTGTTGACACAGCACACTGTTCCTTCCTGGCACAATGTGTACAAGGGGAAATTAGACAATAAATAATATTTGACTTTGATCTGATTTGCACAAAGCATAACATTGTGCTCTCCCTTCCTTCATTTGTCATATCTGATTTCATCCCAAACTTTCAGCATTTCTTT
>VYZW01040114.1:421-13687 GCA_013401315.1 Balaeniceps rex | reverse complement strand
ATAAAAGAGCATTATACACTTCAAGGACCTTCTGACACGCAAAGCAGAAGCAAACCATGAAGAAGCGTTCTGCTTTTTTCCCATCTGAAAGAAAAAGAAGTTATGTACCTGCCTACAGACAAACAAGCCTTACAAAGAGGTAAGACAAATTTAATCCCTTTTCAAACCATTGTGATCCAAGAGTTTTAGTCCATCCTTACTGCTGCAGAAGACATTAGGAACATATCTACTGGCTTCTGCAAGGTAAAGCAGGAAAAGAAAGCTTGGAAAAGAATGGAAAATTAAGTGACATTATTACAACAGGCAGAGAAGTTAATGGATGAAATTTAATGAATGAAATTCTATAGTTTAACACCATAGCAACATTAAAATTAAGGCGGCGTCATAATAATCTCTCAAACAAAAAGCCACACAGAAACTGACAAAACATACTTAAGGCATCCCCATATGTCAGACTAGATTATAAGTAGCCAACTCTACACAAGCTGTTGTATACCAACAGCTTGACAAGTGTATCTGAGGCACATGACTGAAGATCTCCCCACCTTCTTCCCCCATCTTAACCCATCCTTAAAACTTTTAGGTGCACTGGGCACTGCGCACAAATAGCTAGGGAAGCATAATTGCCAAAGGGGAACTGAGTGCATAGCAGCTATTGGAAATGCCAGCAGGCATCCATCTGCAATCAACACTATGTCTTTAAAGCTCTGACCCTGGGGATTTTGCAACCTGACACATCATACCGAGGTAAAGCACACACAAGTATTTGTCAACTGTCAGCAACTGAAAGGGAGTTCCCGCCAAAGTACTGGGTCAGGAACAACATCCCTACTTTGATGCTAAACTGCAAGACTTTCACGAAACTTTAAGTGCTAGAAAATAAAAATTTACAGCCAAACTGTAATTTATTATGTAAAATTACTGTAGTCCACAGACATTATGTAGTCCACAGACAAAACAAGTACAATTCTACACTGAAACAGGAATTCTGATGGCATCATCTAATGAGCACGTGCACACACGCTACCAATCAGCTATGCTACTGTCACTTCAACTGCTTTAAAAACGTATCGACTTAACTCTATGAACAGAATAACCAAAACCATTGACCACTTTTTACTTCTGGAATAAAAATTACTTCATAAAACAAAGTAATCAAAAATGTAAATTGTTTTTCATCCTGTTCTGCAACTCTTCAAAAAGCTTTTGAAACACTGACTGGACAGAAGATTCCTCAGCCCTGGCCACTAAAAGAAACCCACATTATCCAGCAGATTTTTGCAGTGCTGGAACATAGAAAGAAGAGCAATCAGTGCCAAGCGCTGACCCTGGCAGCAAGCTGCTCAGTTCAGTCAAAGGCCAACAATTTGCCTCTCACAGCTTTGTTTGTGGAGCCTGGAATGACAGCCTAGCTGGACATCCTGCATCCTCTCCGAAAAGTTCATACTGACTAAGAATCATAAGGGGTGAGTGTCCAAAATGCTTTCCCATCACAGAATAGGCATGCATGTGAAAGGGAAAGGGATGGCAGGCTGAGTACATACATTATTAAGTAATAAATAAATAAATAATTGATAGCTGTATAATTTCTTGTAGCTGTATAAGGAAGATAGATCACAGCTGTTTTTTCGCACATTTTTTTCTTTTTTGATATTGTGTTTTTCTAACAAAAATAATTTATGTCGTGAAACACTAATGCAGTATTGTTAATCAGATCTAGAGACTCCAGCAGCAAAACATGTAAAAAGATATTGCTCTCTGATTATTTAATAGGGCACAACACAAGGCACAAACACCTGGAAAGCTGCTGACAAATCTGCCTTGGTTAACTGCTACCACTGTAGGCCTTGAAGGAGCATTGTCATCTTTATTGTGTTTTTAAGTTACAGGACAGAGATGCCTGCAGGGTTCATGAAGGCATCTCTCCTCCTGTTTAGTAAGTTAGATGACGTTTTATTCTTACACAGCATCAAGAATAATTGCATGTATATATTAGTTTCCACTGTACATTCCAGCTAAGATGCACTGAGGAATGTAATTCTGCCTTAAGGCTGGTATTTGGAGTACATGTCTGTCTTATCAGCACAGATCCCACAAAATTCTTGGCGAGTTCTTCATTTTGATGATAACAAATACATTCCAAATAAGGTTTTAAAATACAAAGTGATTTTAAGTTTATTTGCAATTTTAACACCATCATTAATTACACTATACTATTTAGCTCATAAACCGTATATACAGTTCAGGCCATTCAAAAAAGAGATTCATGCAGCATCAATGACATCAGCTTCCTAAGAAAATACTGCAACTTACCACTTTCTGTAACACAAAAGACTCCAAAAATGTTTCCAATGTCACTTGAATCTCCATTTGTCTTATAGTTCTAATAACCACAAGCTGTGAAAAATAGAATTCCTAGTATAGTAATAAATTTTATATTGTTTGCATTAAGAAAAATAAAGAGGAAACTAGAAATCATAGCTGTAGTACCTCTCCAGATTATTTTTGTCTTTTTCTACAAAATAATGAAGAAACTGTTGTCTTTATAGAATAAACAGAATCGTGATCTTATTAATAAGCGTAATATAAGGAATATAACCATTGCAGGAGCCACACTGACAATTTCTCCCTACTTAAGTTCAGTACATGTAAGAAACACAAGCTTTCTCACAGTCTCAAACAATAGGCAGGAGGAAAGATCAGCCAAAGCTCCCCTTTTGCTGACAGAGAAGCTGCCACTGAATGCAGAGCCAACACAGCCTACTTCCATACTGCATGGACTCACAGCTGTGAAACAAAAAGAAGCTGCATCCAAACCATTTAAATTCTATTTCTTTACATGAAAGGCAGAGCCTAAAACAGTTTGGAGAAACTCCATACACTCAGTAGAGACCTGACAACCCACAGTTTTTATCAAGCCAACAGAAGTGTTGTTATTAACTTCAAAATGGCAAGGATTCCACCAATATTGGTAAAAGCGGATCCAAAAAGTGTTGCAATTTGAGACAAATGGGAGCAGACTGACAGGACCGTCTACCAGTACACCATTTGCTGAACTACACTGCAAGGTCTCTTATTTCAGGAGCCACTCCATACTCACTGTGATTTTGCTTAAATGAAGTATTTAAGCAATAGCCATGTAAAGTGTACATCTGAAGTATACCTCTGTAAATACAAGCTCTGTAATTACCATAGCTCACATGTGCCAAGTCAGGCTTTCCATCCATCTCAGGTCAACACATGTAAACCTCATCTCCCAGAGACCCCTGCAAGGCAAGTCACCAACACATTGTCATGGATATTTATGTTTGTCTCACCAGAACCATCAGCAAATGACTACACCTACTTACTAATTGTACTGCAGCAACAGAAGTGTCAAACACAATCGGATCTGTGTCAAAGAGCTTACAAGATGGATTCAGAAGAGATGAAACAGACAAGTATAGGAGATAATGAAGATAAAAGAACAGGAAGGGTGGAGTAGGAGTGGGATAGTTACCCAGATCAACTGCACAACCTTTGTGATTTATCAAAAAAACCAAACGCCAAAACCCAAACCAAACAAAAAAACCAACTCAAAAATACACTCTGGAAATAATCACATGAAAGTATCAACTGGTAGTTCACTGATGGCCAATAAATACCTGTAACGTGCAATATGGGATATTGGCTAACACACACAGACCCCACAAACAAAAAGGATACTTGCAGTACTAATTATTCTACAAGCCAGAAAACAAACTATGAGGCATAAATAAGTGCTGTTTATGGCTTCCATCCATATTTTAGTGGGGGTGGGGGAGAGGACTACAGATAAATTCAGTTTCCTGCACGCCAGCACGCACACCACACAGCCTCTCCAAGGTGCTGCTTGCTACTCCAAGGTGCTTCGTTGACCACTGCAGTTCAGCAACAGGTGTAGGAAAGCACGTTTTCCCATAAAAACTGAACAGTCTTTAAAAAAAAAAAAAAAAAGAGAAAAACCCCAAACCACCAAAAAACCAAAACCACTAAAGCAGGGGCCAGGGAGAAGGAGAATAGGATTTTCTTTTTCAGACTTGGGAGTTTGTTTCTCCACAGAAACGGGTGTATTTTCGGATAAAACACTGACCTGATCCTGAGAACAACCAGTATTTAAAACATAAAAATTACGTTTTGTCTTCCGGCGTTCAAGGCATCAGAAACAGGCCAGCACTACAGAGAGGCAAGCCCACACACCCGAGACCTGAACGCCCCTCTGCTCCCGCCCGCCACCCTGGAGCTCCCCGCTCCGATTTAACTGAAAAACCACGGGATTTCCACCGTCCTTCGGCTCCAGCGGTGTCACTGGCCGGCCCGCGGCGGTGGGGACGAACGGAGCAAACCTGAGGCCCGCGCTAACCGTGTCCTCCGCCTCACAGGAGCGGCTTCTCTGCCCGAAAAGCGGGTGGTCCCGGATTGCCTCGGAGGCGGCACAGGTACGCTACACGGGTTCGAAATAGGCGTTAACACCTGTAGGTCAGCTCCTCGCACGGTGCCACCGATGCACCCCCACGCCTGCGGCCCATCTCACAGCCCCCGCCCCGCGGCCCCGTGGCGGGAGCCGGCCCCGCCGCGCAGCCCCTCCTCTGCCCCCTGCCGCGGCGGGGTCCCGGCCAGGGGGACACTACCACGGCCAGGGCGGGGGGCGCCGGCGAGCGAGCCCGGCAGGAGGAGGAGCGCGGTGGGCGCGGGGGAGGCTACCGACCTGCTCCGCCCCCCCTGCGGGCTTCCGTGGTTCGCTCCCGGCGGAGCCCTGCGTCGCTCCCATAGTAACATCGCCGCGCCGGCCGCTGCCGCTAGCGGCCGAATCCGCCAGCCCCGGGCATGCTCCTCACCCGCCTCGGCCCCGCTGCCCGGGAAGGGCCGGAGGAAACCGGTCGAGCCCCTGGGCCGGCGGCAGCGGCGCGAGCGAGGGGCTGCGCCGGAGGCCCGAGCGGCGGGGGCGGCCGGAGTCCGCCAGGGACAAAGCCGGCACTGAGGAGCCCGCCACAGAGCGACTTTGTACTGCTGGGGCTCGGCCGCCCTCCGCTGCCAGCCAATCAAGCCTGCAAACGCCTCGGGGAGGCGAAGAAACATTTTCATTCTCCCTGGGAAGAAAAGAATTGTTATTGTCCATTTACAAAAATATTTCTTGTGTTCTTGCCCTTGGCAGCGGCCAGTAGCCAACGCCTGTCACCGGGTAAACGGGAGAGATGGGCCCCGCGGTCCAAGCCCAAGCAGCATTTCTGACGTGAGGCTTTTGGAGAGTATCCACAGACCTGTTTTGTCAAACAGAAACGCACCAGCCATTGCTACCTTTTCTGTTTGCGTTTTTAGGAGGACACGGATTTGGAAGCCCTCACACACCTGATGGCTTCCCCACGTCCGCAGCCTCGGTCGGGTTTCTTTCCCACCACCTAACAGCCCTTCCACATCAGTCTCAAAGTCAACACTGCTGCTATTAGTTCAGAGGCTAAATTGCTTCGTTTTGAGGTCATAATTACATGTTTTAAAAAAGCATGTTCTTGAGGTAACAGTATTCTCAAGAGCTTGCAGAAATGACTGGTCACTAAAAGCACTAAGGAGGAAAAGACTGGCAGAAGTCCAACCACACTTGTATTCAGAAATAAAGATTTGTTTCCCAGTGCTACTGTCTTCCTGGAGTTATACTATTTTGAGTGGATGAGTCAATACTTGAATCAACTCTTGGAAAGAAGAAATTAAGAATGAGGACAAACTGTGAGGGAAGAGCTTTCTTAAGCCAATGCTTTAAAACGAGAATGCAAACGGCATGTTACTTTGTATGGCCTACCCTCAAATTTGGACAGAAAAAGGCAGAAAAATGCCAAAGCACGAACTCTTCTTTCATCTGGTGCCTCCTCTCAGTTTTACAAGTGAGTGATACCATCCAACTTTTCTTGCAACACTAGCAGTCTGGTACACGACCAAAGTCAAGACCACTTGGAAAAATTAAGCACAGGGGGCCAGGCTCCTCACGCACGTGGGGTTCTGTGATAGCATATGGCATCAAGAATTTCTCCATGAGACACGGCAGGGCAAGGCAAAACAGCTGCTGCTCTCTGCACTGCTGAGTGCTTCTGCACATCTCTGCAATCTGGAGGCAACTTTCCAAAGAGCTAGCACTGGCTGGCAACATCAGCATAGGATATTACGCCACAGCATCAGCAGAGAAAGCCACTGTCCAATACTTACCTCCTTGAAAGGACAAGACACAATGAAAAGAACATGAACTGGTTTTTGCTTTGATAGGATATGGTAGGATTTTGCTGCAGATGACTATAGTTTTAGGTGCAAGATTAATTTTTGTTTTTAGGCAGATGGCAATATACTTTTTCAAAGAGAGCAGTTGTCAGACATAAGGTAGGACAGGGAAAGGAGAATCCGCTAGATCCCTGTGCCTGCAGTCTGTTAACACACCTATCAAGTTCACAGCAGCATAAAGTAGAGCACCAGGCTCCTGCAGCTGCCTCCCTCCACAGAGGCTCTGGCAGAAGATGAAGAGCTAGCACTCCCAATTCCTCCACTAGACACAGCCTGTTGGGGAGCGCAGGCAGTGCCAGTCAGAGCAATGTAAGGGTCTGCCTATCCTGTCCAAGGCCAAGGAAGATTACTTCTTGTTCCAGACAAAAGCTGTGGCTTGGCCTAAAGCCTCCTTTTAGCATGTTCTGCGACTTTATCAAAGCCACGTGGTGTTATCACTAACAGTGGGGTTATCAGGCTATACTTCCCTGAGCTGCAGGGTAGCAACCAAGTTAGCTAGCCTGAGGTTAAGTGCAACACAGATGCAGGAACTGACCACAGTTACGCAAGCAAAATAGGCTGGTTTTCGATCCCTTACCACAAATCATCACCTGGGAAGGGCCTACCAGTTTGTCTCCATTCAGTTTCCTGCAATAACAGATGGAAAACAATCCATTTAGGCTTATCAATATATTTGCCGTGTTTGTCCATAAAATTTCTGGCTTGCAAGAGTATAGAGGACACATACTTTTTCGTGCTTTCTTATTTCTTTTCTCAAACCAAACAGCTACTCTGCCATAACGGGCAGATAAATCATCCCATGCCAGCCTGCAAATGTGAGCAGTAAGTGACCTCTAGCGCTCATGCTCACGCTAGAGCTTGGCCAAGTGCCCAGATGCCCATACTGATGGCATGGACTGACGTAACTATCAAAGTAATCACAATTTACAAGTTACTTGTCCTGCAATTCAGCTGCAGAGAACAGACTTTCAGGCCTTCCTGGGTACTTTTGTCCTTTGACTGAGCTATCCTCCCAAGGTGGATATGTAGGTAGGCCTTACAAGGGAAGGATGATGCCACCTAAACAAAAAATGGAAGAATACAAGATAACAGTGTAACCAGTGACAAGAGCTGCAAGAACTCCTATGGTACCACAAGTTCCTGTGGCAGTAAAAGGGAGAAGAGGTACTCAAAGCACCCAATACACCTAACAGCTATTCCACAGGAGGACAGCATCCCCATTCTCTTCCCTTGTAAGCCAAAGGAAAACAAAACCAAACCCCTAAACTGCAGCTCAAAGCAGCACATCTTTAAGCATATAATTAGATGTAACCTCTCCTCCTCACCCAGCTTCTCTTGAACACCACAAGACCCTGCATTGTGGATCACGAGTGACTATACAGAATACCTACAAACTAGCCAAAACTGACCTGGGACAGCAGCACAAGCGGAAGAGGGGCAGCAGACCCAGCAAAGTGGTCTGCTCTGTCTATGCAGGTCTCTGCGCACTTCAGAGTGTTCGGAGGCATGGCTGCATGCACTTTTCACTCATTGTCTCCCTTTGAAACAGGAGGTGCAGGTACAGTCGTAGTCAGTCCTGGAATGGATATTGCATCATAAAAAGTGAAGGCTGGGTACCAACACCATGCCAAAGTTACATTAATTAAATGTGCAGCTCTGTCCTCTGCAGTGTTTAGGACCAGGTATTTTGCATGTGCAATACCTGTACAAAGCAGTATCATGTGCAGGGGATTTAATGAAATGTTATGTAGGTGTGTAGAGATTTTAAAATTAACTTCCATGGAAAGATTAATTGGTATTAACTCTATGAGAAACACGCAAATAACTTCTAGAGACCGCATTTCCCATTGAGATTTTCAGTTTAAGTAATCAAGGCAGACATTGTTTGTTTACAATCAGATTGAATCTATGGTCTGTGTAGCACTAATTTAGAGAGATCACTCGCTGTAGCTTGAGTCATGCAAAAGCTAGGACGTATTCCATAAATTATCTAACGCTACTGTGAATGAAGCAGTTGTGCTGCTTCCAGCATCAGCAGAGGGAACACCCATTTAACACTACACTACAGGATGCAAATTTAAAACAAGCAGCTGCCTCTCACAGTCACTCCTGCCAACCAAGTAAGGCTATTCAGCAACTTGCCTGCAGCAACCATGATTAGTTACCATGTTGTGATTCAGGTTCTTTTCACCTCCTCGCCACCATCAAGCCTTTTAACTAGACCCTCTGACAATCAGTTCTTTTCCTTTTTTCTAAATGTTAGAGTTCAACACTTAGTAGTGCTGCTAGACAGCACTGCAAACAGGCAACCTCCATAAAGTACTGGGAACTGATTTCAGCAAGAGATATTGGGAATGTAGGCTGCTAGTCCAGTTGTTGAACTGTCTGAACAGAGATGTCAGTTTTGCTTGTGTTTAAGCAAGTGTTCGTGATCCTCTGATGAAAGGCACTGTAGAAGTTTCTAAAAATACCATGTTGCCAAACAGCCTTTCCCCCTTCCCTTCCAGGCAATCTCTTTAGACTGCTGTTTGTCATCAGCCTGCAAAATCACACAAATCAGTCAGCCCAGTCCTACTTAAATGATTCATAAATCCAATTATGTCTGCTTCTTTATATAGTAAGCTGGGCCCTAACAGATTCAACCTTCAGGATTAGAGGATGTGTAGGTAGCTGACCTCTGACTCTTGAACTGCTCAGGATCTACATATGGTTCAAACACGCAGCTCTACACTGGAGTTAAGTCACACGTATGGCACAGTAATCTTAATCTCTGTCTTGAGGGGACTGGAGAAGAGAAGCCATGAATACTATCTTGGCAATTGTTACCATGTGTAGAAGTGAATCCAATGGAGGGCCACCAAGATGGTGGGGGCTGAAGCACTGGCCGTGCAAGAGGAGGCTGTGGCAGATGGGCTTATTCAGCCTGGACGAAGGATGGCTTCAGGACACCTAACAGCAGCCCACTGGTGCTGATGGGAGGAGACTGAAGAGATGCAGCCAGGTTCTTAACAGTGGTGTGTGGTGGTAGGATAGGAGACAATGGGCAAAAGTTCAAACAAGAGAGGTTTAGATGGATATAAGGAGAAAATTTTTCCCCATGAGGGCAGCCAAGCCACGGACCCAGGGCGCAGAGTGATTGTACCATCTCTGTCCTTAGAGGTTTTCAAACCCAACTGGGTAAAGCCCCAAACAACCTGTTCTGATCTCACAGCTGACCCTGTTTTGGGCAAGAGGTTGGGCTAGAAACCTTCTGAGGTCCCCTTCCACCTGAATTAGCCTATCATTCCTGGGTTACTGCACAACGCAAGTCCCAGCTTAAAGCAGAGTGACATGTTCGTTATCCTGCCCCTTGTCTCCACTTCCAAAGTACAGCTTGTGATTACGCAGCATAAAGATTTTGGCATACAGCTCGCAGGGTCTGGTACATTTGCCATCTCTCATCTAGTGTAAAGATGCACACCTGTACACACCTTCCAGGTTTCAAAGCAGCAATTCTAAGGCTATTATTTTAGAAAGCACAGATGTCCCTGGAAGAAACACAGAGCCCAACATAAACAGCATCCTACACTTCATACTTACTTTTTCTGAGGTAATCAACAGTACAAAATCCGCTGTGGCTCACCTCACCACCTATTTCGACCTTCTCATGCTAAGGATTTTTTTTTTTTTTTTACCTAGACATACAGATTTACCTAGACACTTCAAATCAACAAAATCTAAAACATGTAGACAAAGATTTAGATTTTTGTTCTATGCCAATTACAAACTCAGTTTCAAGTTCACAAAAAAAAAAAAAAATTACCGTGACAAACAATGTTATATGCTGAACAACTAGGAACAGCACTAGACATATTAACAGGAAATACAGTAATATAGCATATTTTTCTCAACAGTTTTGAAATACTAATCATCAGTTCTACTAGATCTCACACATCACAGGTTTATTCTGCTGAAAACCAGCACAAGACCGCTCATTTTGTTTGTTGCTACACCTTCGCAAAGAATATGCGAATTAGAAAATACAGATGGATAGCATGTTTCACAGGATAGATAAAAAGCAGCCTGAGAATGTGCAGAGGTGTTTGATAATAGTCAATAAAAAAATTATAGTGGGGAGAATAAAGAAATGTAGTCTATTTATTCTAAACACATTTTCATCTGTGCAATGTTTTAAACTATTTCGATGCAGCGTCTTGAAAATTACACTGGTAAGGCAGGGAAGCAAATGAAACTGTGTGACCTATTGCTAGAGAGTGAAACAGGGACTTAATACTGACTCTACCCGAACACACCCCTCCCCGCCCTTTCCTCTACGGACTATGCAGACTGAAGCAACTTTCTTTGGCATAAGCATTTTGACCTCTATTAATTTAAGAAGCTACAAAAGCTAGTACTGTTATTCTAAGGAACGAAATAACAAAGTCGTTTAAACAGATCCAAACCACGCAAGTGTGTACTCTTCTTCTCCTCAAACACCATAGAAAAGTGTGTATCAACACTTGAAGTGAAATCTCTTCCTGACCCCCAACTTGTTCATTTTGAACAGAAAGCACCACATTGAGCACATTCTGTTTGAACATTCATTTTGCTTACATCTCATTTCCTTCCTCTCTTTTCCATGTTTCTTGACTATTCCTTGCAAGGCTGTGAAACAATCCTCTGCTTTTAGCAATTTATCTGCCTTCCCTCACTAGAAGTCAAGCCCTACAACATCAAAAACTTTACCATGGTAATCAACTCTTATGGCTCAAATTAATTAAGACAACACAGTAAAGAAAACAAAGATCCCATTCTCATGGAGATCATTATACTTATTAAGAACAAGCAAAAGAATATGCAGAATGCACAAGACGTAATATACACAAAACTTTCTTGTTCATTTTTTTCTGATACAGAGGTTAATTTAAAAAACAAAGCTCCAGACAACATTTCTTCAGCCAAGTTAGTCCTTTAGAGCACTAAAGCTATGGTTCAAAGTTCTGCCTCTCCCCATCCTATTTATACTGGCAAACCTCCTGCTGACGAGCTCGTTAAGAAACAAAGCAGTTCTGCAGCCCTATTCAGCAACAGCAAGGTCCCAGCTACAGTACTACGCTCACTTTTGGGTGCTGCTCTTCAGAAGGACTGAAATGAGCTGGTGAGAGTCCAAGGGAGAATAGTGAGAACAATCATCAGGGAGAAAGCAGATGGACACAGCCACCTCAGTCATGCATTTTCGAGTTCCACAACTCCTGGGAGCCCACAGCAAGGTGGCTGGATGCAGCTTCTGAGGCATCTTTCTCTAGTGGATACATGGTTCTGGAGTTTTCTTTCACAAAGAGTTGGGTTTGCAAGTATCCACATTCCCTGGTGTAAGGTTTGCATACCATACCATATTATTGAAAGTGTTTTATTTTGAGGAAAATGCTAGAGTCTGCTTGAGACCTCAACCGGGACATTCCTGCCTATATAGGCTTCACTGGTATTCTCATACCATATTTTCCCCCACACAGTGCCCTAAGTGACTAAGTGAACAGGGCTTGCTTGTTTTGTTATTTTATATAATGCCGTTTTGTTTTTTTTTTTTCTTTTTTTCTATCATGTCTTTAGAGTCTTATCAACTAGCATCCTCTCCCCTCATTCCCAGAACATTAAACTAACAGATGAGTAACTCTGGTTAAGTATATTGCAAATTAGAAAGACAGGACAACTGATACCCACATTTCCAAGTAAATTACTAAAGCAGCAATAGCTACTCATCTCTCAAGAATGAAAAATAAGTCAATTATAGTTTTGTGACACACCAGCATAAAAATCCTTTGCTCTCTTAAAATTGTCATCTGTTACTGACTTACAAAAACAAACCAAGCATGTTTGATTGACACATAAAACTAAGGACATATTTTATATTCTCTCTGGAAGCACCTGAGAAAAGTTTTCAAAAGCAAGGTTAAGATGCCAAAAGGATTATATTTACCTTAATGATGTATTATAAGAAAATATGCAGCAAAACAACTCTCCCTGTGTGTGGCTATTCTGTTTCCCAGGACTCTACTGAGTCACTAAGCAATTCCCATTAATATTACCCTCCCTGCTCACAGCAATTTATTTATATCCAAACTCATGCTAAATATTTATATTTGCTGAAGACATCACCATAGATTAAATCCATTCTTTACCAACGTTTAGCCAAGAGATGAACTAGTACAGGCCTGTGCATTATTATTCACATAACTTCAGCAGAATATTGAGTTCATTGCAGAAGCCTCTCCTCTTCTGGAGGCCTGTTGTACATCATCAAGCTTTCAGCAAATGTACATGTGCTCATTCTAAGTTGCTTCAGGAATCCGAAAGAACTAGTTCTGATTTCAATGTATGACTCTGTTAAGTACAGTTTCTTAAAACCTTTTAAAAACATAGCTAAAAGAATGAACATTATAGCTAGCACATGACAAGAATCCGTCATTTTAAAGTAACGGCCAGTTCTAACTGTTGCAACTTGACTAGTACCTTGTGAGGAATGACAATTTTTGAGTGTCTCTGTCTACTTGCTGTGAGATGCTTCGGGCTTGCTGTACAGCTGTGCTCCCAGTCCCACTCACAAGGAGACGGCAGTGCAGTAGTTTGCTCCCTGAAAAACAAAGTTTCATTAAAGTCACACATAATCACAACAGAGTGACTGTGAAGCCTGGGACACTGAGGTCCTAGAGATAAAGAGGTTATAAAATGTAGTTGCCTGGTTAGTTTGGCATGCTTTAGCCTTCCTGGCAATCAAGTGGAAACAGTTCTTGAATAAAGGAGATACTTGGCAATATTTACACTTGCAGCAACACTGCAAACTTCAGTTCAATCACTGTCCCTCATCAGGCATCCACGCAAGCCTGCACAGAAGGCCACAATGCATTTTTGCAAACTAAATAGGGTACAGACAGGGAAGTGTGCTTATATTCCCTTTGTCCCACTGGTCCTCTCCACAAGACATTTGGGCTTTTTGTTTTAATTTAG
>VYZW01040113.1:3358-18423 GCA_013401315.1 Balaeniceps rex | reverse complement strand
ATGAGGTCTCCCCGGAGCCTTCTCTTCTCCAGGCTGAACAACCCCAACTCTCTCAGCCTTTCTTCATAGGAGAGGTGTTCCATTCATCCGATCATTTTTGTGGCCCTCTTCTGGACCCGTTCCAACAGGTCCATGTCTGTCTTGTACTGAGGAATCCAGAGCTAGATGCAGTACTCCAGGTGGGGTCTCACCAGAGCAGAATAGAGGGACAGAATTACCTCCCTCGACCTGCTGACCATGCTTCTTTTGATGCAGCCCAGGATTGGCTTTTTGGACTGTGAGCGCATGTTGCCTGCTTATATTCAGTTTTTCATCCGCCAATACCCGCAAGTCCTTCTTCCCAGGGCTGCTCTCAACCCACTCATCACCCAGCCTGTATCCATGTTTGAGACTGCCCCGACCCAGTTGCAGGACCTTGCACTAGGCCTTGTTGAATTTCATGAGGTTCAGATGGGCCCACCTCTCTAGCCTGTCAAGGTCCCCCTGGATGGCATCCCTTCCCTCTAGAGTATCAACTGCACCACTCAGCTTGATGTCATCCCCAAACTTGCTGAGGGTGCACTCAATCCCACTGTCCATGGCCTCAACAGAGGGATTAAATAATACTGGTCCCAGTACAGACCCCTGAGGAACACCACTCGTCACTGGTCTCCACCCGGACATCAAGCCATCAACTCTGAGTGCAGCCATCCAGCCAATTCCTTATCCACTGAGTGGTCCACTCGTCAAATCCATATCTCTCCATTTTAGAGATGAGGGTATTGTGCAAGACAGTATCAAATGCTTTGCACAAGTCCAGGTAGATGATGTCAGGCCCTCTTCCCTTATCCACCAATGCTATAACCTTGTCATAGGCGGCCACCAATTTGTCAGGCATGATATGCCCTTAGTGAAGCCATGTTGGCTGTCACCCATAACTTCTCTGTTTTCTGTGTGCCTTAGCATAGTTTCCAGGAGGATCTGCTCCATGATCTTGCCAGGCAGAGGTGAGACTGACTGGCCTGTAGTTCCCAAGGTCTTCCTTTTCTCCTTTTTAAAAAAAGGGAAGCTCACCTTAAAGCCCATCTGCCATTCTTTTGCCCATGCATATAGTTTTGTGTGGTGTTTTCAAGTTGCTTGCCATTAGCACTGCATCTGACTGACTGAAGGAGCCTAGTTATCATCTTCAGACTTGGAGGTTTCACTGATTTCTCCTTCTCTAGGTCACGTATAAAGAAGTTAGATAAAACCAGTCTGGCAATGGTAGATGTTTCCCCATTGCTAGATCTTTAAGTCACATAGAATGCTAGAAGCTTCTCCCAGTAAAAGAGACTTCTAGAGGTACTGCAAATATACAGTTTCAGAAGGAAGGAAGTGAGATTTCTGATTGAATTGTACAAGAAGGGAAAAAAATAGAACTATAGGCCTATTTTTTATACTTCGTTAGCATTTTGCTCAGTGTTTCTTTTCATAGAATCATTAAGGTTGGAAAAGATCTCTGAGATCAGCTAGTCCAACTATCAACCCAACACCACCATGCCTACTATACCATGTCCCAAAGTGCCACATCTACGTGTTTTTTGAACACCTCCAGGGATGGTGACTCCACCACCTCTCTGGGAAGCCTGTTCCAATGCTTGACCACTCTTCCAGTAAAGAAATTTTTCCTAATAGCTAATCTGAACCTCCCCTGACGCAACTTGAGGCCATTTCCTCTTGTCCTATCGCTTGTTACTTGGGAAGAGAGACCAACACCCACCTCACTACAACCTCCTCTCAGGTAGTTGTAGAGAGCAATAAGGTCTTCCCTCAGCCTCCTCTTCTCTAAACTAAACAACCCCAGTTCCCTCAGCTGCTTGTCATAAGACTTCCTCTCCAGACCCTTCACCAGCTTCGTTGCCCTTCTCTGGACATGCTCCAGCATTTCAATGTCTTTCTTGTAGTGAGGGGACCAAAACTGAACACAGCATTTGAGGTGCGGCCTCACCAGTGCCGAGTACAGGGGGACGATCACTTCCCTAGGGCTGCTGTCCACACTATTCCTGATACAAGCCAGGATGCTGTTGGCTGCCTTGGCCACCTGGGCATACTGCTTATCATGTTCAGCTGGCTGTCAGCCAGCACCCCAGGTCCTTTTCTTCCGGGCAGCTTTCCAGCCACTCTTCCCCAAGCCTGTAGCGTTGCATGGGGTTGTTGTGACCCAAGTGCAGGACCCGGCACTTGGCCTTGTTAAACCTCATACAATTGGCCTTAGCCTGTCGATCCAGCCTGTCCAGATCCCTCTGCAGAGCCTTCCTACCCTTGAGCAGATCGACACTCCCGCCCAATTTGGTGTCGTCTGCAAACTTACTGAGGGTGAACTTGATCCCCTCATCCAGATCATTGATAAAGATATTAAACAAGGCTGGCCCCAAAACTGAGCCCTGGGGAACACCACTTGTGACCGGTCGCCAACTGGATTTAACTCCGTTCACCACAACTCTTTGGGCTCAGCCATCCAGCCAGTTTTTTACCCATCAAAGAGTTTTCTTCCACTGTCTTTGCAACTCCAGCACCCAGATTTTCTGTTGTGTTTATATTTTTTGAGATATAATTATTAGCATTTAGGGCTGTATTGTAATCTAATTGTAAAGTTAAATTATTAAATATATGTTACATCACTGTAGCACTGTTTGGTAGGAGAGTCAAAGGGACAGGTATGTTGATTCACTTTATTTAACCCACTGAAGAAATACATGAAATACGTCTATTGTCTGTAGACAGCACTTGGTTTTGGGGTGGGTTTTTTTTATTCTGTGTATGTATGTGAGGCCTATGAACTCTGCAGCATTTTTCTGCTCCTGCAGACTAAGACGGCGGCGTGATTATGAAGATACCAAAAACCAGAGGTACACAGAAAGCAAGGAGAAAAGAAGCAAAGAGGACAAAGAAACTCAGAATAAAACAACAGAAAAGGAGAGCTCAATCAAGGAGGGAAAGTTGCATCTATGTACACCTCAGAAGAGGAAACTAACAAGGGTAATAGTGGAAACTGGAAGAGAAAAGACACCCAGGCAATCAGCAGAGAAGTGGAAGCGTCTGGAAGACAGAGACTTAAGAGAAAAACGTTGTTTTATCTGTGGAAGAGAAGGTCATATTAAAAAGGAATGCCCACAGTATAAAGGAGCTGCAGGTATGAAACTGATCAAGCAGAGTAGTTTAAACAGAGCTTATGTTTTTGGGTACTTTTAACAGGGTTGACTAGTGGGTAAGGTTTTTGCTTTGAATGACATCACATAAATGCTATCTTTTTTTTTTTAAATGTTGTCACATTTAGTCAGTTTTCCCTTCATCCTCTCCTACATTTCAGAACTTTGCTGTATCCCAAGAGATTTGACATGGTTTCTCTTAGTAGGGTAAGATGCTTGTGATAGAAACCGTATGAGTGTCTAATACGTTGAAATTGCTTCCATTGTCCTCACTGTATAAGAGTTTGCTAACATTTCAAATTACACCTTCTTTCAGTACATCATAATTGCAACAAAAGCTAGCCTTATAGCTGTTCACATCACCTAAACCAGAATTATTCTATAAAGACCCTGAAGTCACTGTGAAGGTGTACAAATTGCTCAGATAGAATATTGTGAATGAAATAAAATAATGTTCCTGCCAACTCAGAAGTCGGAGGGATACAGCAATCTGTCTTATTTTCATGGAGTCATATTGCAACTTTGGCTTAAAAAAAAGAAAACAAAATCTACAAAAATGCCCCCAGATCCAGATACTGACTGAACTGAACGAAATAATGGAATACTTGCTTAGCGGTATCTAAGTCATGCTTCAGATAAGACAGATCTCTCATCATCTGTGTTGTAAAGGAAAATCGTTGTAAGATAAAATTGAGACTCCTTAAGGCAGTGAGTGGTACTTTTAGTTATCTTCCAAAGGAACAGAGTATTATGTTTCCCTGTAGGTAAACCTAGGAGCATTTAAATTCGTGCTGGATAAATTTGCTCTACAGATTACTCATGACTTGACCTCTTAAAGTAACAAATAGGAATCCTTTGTATAAATATAATTACAAACCAGCTCTTCTCTACTAGCAAAAATGTTCTGTCTGGCTTAGATCAGGAGACTCTTCTTAATCAGATGTAGTTGGTGGAAGAGGGCATAAGACCATGCTAACAAAGTACTGAAAGCAGGAGGAAAATCGTGCAAATATATTCAGAACTTTCAAGGTATTTAGAAGTGTTCGTAGTTCGACAGGCCACTAAAAGTATTGAGTGGACAGAAAAGATGCTTAAAAATTGAAGCCATGTTTTATTCAGCTTCTGACTTTTTGAAGATGTATGTCAAGTCTAAATTCAACTTTTGAGTTTCTTTATCTTTGACCTTGTCTTATTGAGCATTTCTTTCTACCATTCCATTTGCCATGATACTGAGCTTGCCAAAATGAAGGGGAGTATGCCTGACTGTTTTGTAGTCAGTGATATTGGTGTATTTTAATAACATTCATCATATGAGAACTATGCTGAGGCTGTACAGTACATATGTCTAAAATAATAAATTCTGGAGTAGGAGGTTTTGTCTATTATCTGTATTTTGGGAATTACTATATTTGAATTTGAAGAGTTGCTGTAGGTTTGGCTTTGTCTTTTTTTTGCTTGCTTAGTGCCTGAAGTATTCTCTTTAGTTGAATAGAGGACTATGAACAACTGGACCTAAGAGATCAGACTTCATTCTTTGCTGTGAGATTTTTGTGAGACTATGGACAATTCACTTATCGCCATATCTTCATTCATTCTCTGAAGCTTCCTGTCTCCCTCTGATTCTGGAGGCAGATAGAGCGCTTAATTTATTGTACGTTCGTAACTTAGATGCTTGACTATAGATGCATCTTGCCTCATTGTGCCAGTTTTCCACATTGTAAAACTGAGGAAAATAATAATGTCCTACCTTCTAGGCACTATGAAGGTGGATTGCAAATGTTTTTTATTTTTATATCTTATGATACCTGACATGGAAACTAGTTTCAAATTAGCAAGTCTTTGTTATGATTTTTTTCAGGTGGTTCAAAACCAGAAGTGTTGTGTGGATCCCCTTCTTTACCCAGCACTGCCAAACATGCCGGCAGATTAAATCAGGTAAACACCAAGTGTCCCTTTTCTTAGATCTTTTTCTCTTTAAATGTTCTAAAGTCCATATAAAGTAACTACAAATAGCTTTACCTAAGCTTTCAAGGAGAACCTTCTATTTTTTTATTGTGGAATGCCATAATTCAATTTTGTTGGTTCATCAATGTGTTTGTTGTTTACAGGGAGTGCTTATACATGAAGAAAAAAAGAAACAAAAAGGAAAAATATTTTTGAGTCCCCAGTCAGGTTTGTATTTCTTCATTTCAATTCGGAAATTCTGTGTAAAAGCATCTATTTTTAACTTGCTTTCCCCATCAGTCCTTATGGGAACTCTGCCTAATTTGGTGAACACAGCAGCAGTCTGGACAGGTTGCTACATAATCCTGAAGTGAAGCCACATTTTTTTTTACTGGAAAAGTGTGCAATTTTTTCAGTTTTGTTTTGGAAGCAAAACAGGCATGTCAGTTCTGTGCATTTTTTCTTTAACTCTGGTAGATGTATTTTGCAGAAGGATATATGATGGATTTTTATCAATCTCTCTTCCTGTCTTCTGTTTTGGCATACATGGGGTTCTGTGTTTCTCCAGGGATGACATGGGAAGCACTTTCTTGTGAGGCTTCCTCAGAGTAATTGTCCAGAATTCCACACAATCAACTAACTTAGGAGAGACTATCAAAGCACATCCTTGGTCTGAGCTGCCAAAATGCAAGGAAGATAAAATTACGCTTACAAGTAGCAGTCAGATGATAATAATTAAAGGCCTTTATGTACTCTGTCTGGATCAGAGATGTCTTGTTTTAGATGCTTGGTTACAAATGCAGCTTCCTTACAGTAATTTCAGACACTTATTAACAGGTACAATGAAGATTTTAAAAGCAACTGCTTTTTTTTCATTACTTTGAGTTTCTAGTGCAACTCTGCAAACCTTTTAGCAGCATGGGTTTTTTCAGTAAAATATATAAATCCTTCTGGGGCACCTAAAGAGGGGACCTAAGTAGTCTTTACT
Source organism: Balaeniceps rex (assembly GCA_013401315.1). Lineage (NCBI taxonomy): Eukaryota > Metazoa > Chordata > Aves > Pelecaniformes > Balaenicipitidae > Balaeniceps > Balaeniceps rex. The sequence goes on along the minus strand of VYZW01040113.1, from coordinate 12,324 downwards.
TTGGAAAACTAAACTGCAATTACGTATGTCAAATTAAATTCACAGTTTTGTTGGGAAGACACAGTATTTTCTGTTTTCACTGCAAGGCTTTTTCAAATCTAAGTTTGGGGATTTTAAACACAAAGTGATATGTCATTGGATGTTTAGTTGAAAAAAAATGCTAGTTTTCAATTTTGCATTTTAATATTTCCTACTGTCCTCCAGCAGGTAATGATCTAAAGTTGATCTGCGTATGCTTTCATTATAATTTGACTTAACACTAATTTTCTCCTGTCTGATTGTTTCAGTTGTTTTATGTCTTGTCTTTTTTTTCTTTTTTTTTTTCTTTAAAGTGTGATGCTTTCTTCCTCCCAATCTTAGGCAGCCTTTCCAGTAAATACATGACTCAGGGAAAAGCCTCACAGAAGAGGACCCACCAAGAATCATGAGGGATATTAAGCACTGTTAAATTGCAATACAGGCCCTTCATTCATTTAAAAAATTTTCTTTGGCTAAAGCATCTGGATTCACAGGACAGCAGCATAGACAACCTTTGACTTAAGTTTAATGAAATATGGGTGTTTTATTTTAGATTACTGGTACAAGCAACTGTGGATTTTAATACGGACCCCTGCTTTTAAATAGATTGTTTGAGCATTTTAATAGAAAGCCATGATGTTGTTTATTTGTTTACTAGGTAAATCATATAGAAAAGGGCAGGTACTAAACATGGACCGTTTTCAAGGTTTTGTTGTTCCACCTGACCATTTTAAAACACACTAAAATTGTGTGCAAGCCAAACACATTATATTTTCTTCAAAAATTGATTTTTTGAAGGGGCAAATAGTATTTATTAATGTTGATTGTTTACTGAATTCTTGTGTAAAAGTGTTTGAAATGTTTGTAGACAGCTACTTTTTTTTTTTTTCCTGTAGAGAAGTGAAAACATAGACACTAGTAAACATATGTAAACCAATCTCTGGACAAGCAGTGCCATTGAGATTTCTTGGATTTTTTTTCTGTTCTGTGATTTTTATGGGAGTTCATTTGCTGCTGTGCTTGTGTACAAGAAGACAGACAGCCTAAGAAACAGGTCAGTCCTGTTTGATGCTGCTAAGAATCTTTTTCAAGGCCTTGGGGATACAGACAAAAATGCTTTAATGAATAGAGGTATTATATTTGACAACTGGGGAAAACACATGTCCATTTTTATAAAATGTGAAGGGGATCCTTGTACCAGCCAAGAATTTAATTAGTAGTATGAACTTGAGCTTTACTTGAAGTCCTTCCAGAGCTGGTAATGTACTGTCTTATCTTGTTCAGGAAAGAATTAGTTACATGGTAAAATCGAAACCACTGTTATTTATGACTTTGAAATAAATTTTAAAAAAACATTAAAAAAATCAGACTAAGTTTCTGTATTTCTTCTTAGGTTGTAGTTTTCAGTATTCCTGATCTAAAGGTAGAATTAATGACAACTTATTAGAATTATTTGGTTTAGAAATGTCATGTGTAATTTTTTCCTTACCCATCTATTTTTATTAAAGTTGAAAGCTAGAATTGCCAAAGTGGTCTTAGGGAACTGGGCTCTTAACTCCTGTTTTGGTTTTCATCCATCTGTAGCCAGCTATCTGTAGATGTACAACTTTGCCAAAAATTCTTTTGTATTCTTTCCTCAATATATTTTCAAGCAAAATATTAGCCAGCAACAAACACAAAATAATTCCAACTTTGTCTTCTATAGCGTATTTCATCATATGAAATTAAGTCAGTTTTTCCCTCAAAAATAAGTTCATTCTTGTAGGTTTTTCATTCATATCCCCCAAAAAAAAGAAAGGCTGACATGCCTTCTGTATGCCTTATTTAGCCCTCTATTTAGAGTTACTTTCAGTTTTGCTGATGGGAATGAAATATGTAAGCCTCTAAGGAACTATGGCATAATCTCAAAGATAGGAGTTACTAAAAAAAAAAAAAATCAGATTTACGCATACTTGCCCTCTTCCGTTTGTGATACTTTGTATTTTAGTGAAGTCTTCAACTGTGAAATTTCTAAACTCACATTTGAATGAAAACTTCATTCTGCAGATGCACCAGTCTTCTCACTTGAAGCTGCTGCTTCCTTATGCAACTACAAATTCTATGTAGTTACTAATCTCATAGCCTTAAAATAAACCCCCCACACTTGGGTTATATATTACAAGCATTAAATCAGTAACTAATAAATCCTTTGTTTGCTTAAAGAGTAGTTAAAGAGCATAGTCATAACTTAGAGAATGGTATGTGATATAAAATAAACACAGTTGAGGAGGCATACATATCTGCTGGATTAATTTGTTGTAAAAGTTAGTAAATGGATTGAAAATTAAAATTGAAGAAAAGTAAGTTCTTTGTAACAATTCTTGACATCCAAGATCCTGCTTGCCTTATGGGAGTATGTTCGCAAGGGAAGCAACTTTCCACATACAAAGAAAAACTCTGAAAGGGCACACTGCATTAATAAAGTTTCTAGAAAAAGAATGGTATCAAAACTAATAGTAACAAACTAAAATAATAGTTTACAATTAAATTCATACTAATAAAATGTAATAATACATACTAATAAACTAATAGTTTAAAAGACCTCTACTGAACCACCCGTATACTCGGTCCCTCTAATGATATGGAGGGACACTCAGTTGGTAGCACTGTTTATTTGTGCTGCTTTTTTAATTGGGAGGGGAAAAAAAAAAGTGCTGTTGTCATATTTCACATGCTTTTGATGTCCCTGTTTCCAAAATTGGAAATGTCTTGTGCTATGAGTAGTTATCAGTGCTGAAAAAAGGAGGACAAAATTCTGTTTCAGGTATGCACCGCAGTTAATTGTCTGTCTGAAACTGGAAATTTAATCTCAGTTAGCTATATAACTACTAGATTAGCATACATCCATCTCTCCTAGTTTAATTCTTCTGGTGAGGTTTGTTTCACAGATATATTTAAAACTGGTTTCTCATCCATTAAAAATTTTATTTAAAAAATTTTATTTAAATGTATTTAATACACAATTATTTCTTTTATAAACCTCATCACATTTTTGAGAACTGCAGAAGCCACATCAAAAATTGTCAAATTTTTTGGGGCCTGAAATAGCTGCTTAGAATGGGAGCTTGCTAGCAAAGAAAATATTTTTTCCTATACGAATAAAGTTATCAATAATATTTCCTGTTACTTACTTGAACTATTTAGATTTTAATACTGACTTTTGCTTTTATCTTGTTTTGCTAATGTACTGAAGGTGGAAAGCACCTTAGAAAAAGGTGGCTGTTCTAGCCCATGCTCAGTCTTCCATGCTGGGATTCATTCAGCAGACAGGTGACTAGAGAGTAATGACTGGAAGCATTCTAAGGCAGTACAAGAAGGTAAAGCTCTTTATGCCTGCATGGTAGACTGTGAATGATGAAGAAGGTACTAGTTACATTCATACACAAGCTTGCCCCCCTCCAAGCATACGTATTACTGACCTCAGCTTTGGGCTGGTAGTGCATTTAAGCCCCCCACCCCTAAGTGGCTGTGTTTTAGTTGAAGATGTGTGCCAAAGTTGCGCAAATTGTGTGTGAAAGATGCATTTTCTGTAGCTAAAGAAAATACAACTTCTTTTTATACCCTTGCTATCATTATATTATATCTGTGTCTCGTTGAAGAGTAGTGGCATAATGATGTATGGAAAAAAAAAAAAAAAAAAAANNNNTGAAAAAAAAAAAAAAAAAACAACCAAACAAACCCTCTCCACATTTACTGTCAAGCTCTTCAAAACAGCTAAGCCCACAATCAGGTAGCCAAAGTAGATGTGATGAGATATAGACCTGTTGCTGGTGTTTGGACTTTGTAAATACAGATAAATACAGGTTTAAAAGTATTACCTAGCATATTTAAGGATGCTGTCAGAGGAAATGAAAAACGAGTACTTGTTTTCTTTCTGGCATAGCCATCATTCAATTTAAAGTAATGGGGTTAGTCTTCCTGGGCCAAGGCTGTCAGGGCTTCTGACGAGCAGCCAGAAGTTGCCCCAGCGTACCTCCACGGGCAGCTGGGGAATGACAGTGCGGTTCTCCCAGCAGCTTCCAGGCTGTCCTCCCACGACGGCTGCGCACCAGCCGGGCGTCGGAAAGAGCAGCTGGGCTCCCACCCAGCCCTGTTGGGGTTAAACGCGGAGGGAAGGGGAGGAAGCTGGCGGATAAGAGGGCATACAGGGCGCCTTATCCCTGACAGATCGCACCCGTCACCGTCTAAGGTTCTGCGTGCCCCGCTGAGGGATCGCTCCACACACGGGTTTTGCCTGCGGTGCCAACGCTTCCTCTTGAATAATAGTTTTAAAATCCTCGTCTGTGTGACCGTCAGTAAATATTCACGTTCTTTGCCTGTACTTCCCGTAAATGGGGACTCTGTACTCGTGGGCCTCCCTCTCCCCACAGACAGCCGTTTCCCTGCCGCCTCCGCGGGCCCCCGGCGGGGCCCGAAGGGAAGGGCCTCCTGCTGCGCCCGCCCTGGCCAAGTCAGCCGCTTATCTCTGCCAGCAGCCCTCCTGCGGGCGACGCCCCGCCTGCTCGGGGCCGGGAGCGCGGCGTAAGCCGCCCGCAAACCACCCTCCCGCCACCGCCGGCCAGCAACGCGCAGCCCCGCCGGCTGGCAGCCGCAGAAGGGGGCGGAACCGCCGCTGCCTGCCGATCACAGCCCGCTGCCCAATGGGAGCCGGCGCCGGAAGCGCGCCGTGCGCCGTGGCGTCACGGCGTGACGTCGACGGTGCCCATGGCAGAGGGTAGAGGACGGGGCGGAGAGGGGTGATGGCCTCGTCGGTGGTGAGGGCCACGGTGCGCGCCGTCAGCAAGCGGAAGATCCAGGCTACGCGCGCCGCCCTCACCCTGGTCAGTGCCGCGCCGCCGCGGGCGGGGAGCGCTCGGCCCGCTGGCCTCAGGCCCCTGTGGCCTGGCCTCCTCACGGGTGCGAGAACTGCGCCACGGGACGGGACGGGCCCCCGGGCCTCCGCCNCTGTCGGCGGCGCTGCCCGCCCGAGCGGGCAGAGGGCGAGGCGCCGCCGCGTCGGGCCGTGCCGGGGGCAGCGGGGATGGGACTCGCCCGGGGCAGTGTCGCGGCCGAGGGCCGGCGCCGTTAACCCTGGGAGGTTGCCACCTGTGCGCTGCGGCTGTGCTTCGCTCGGTAGGAAGGGGCTGCGGGGAGGTTGGCGGGGTCTCTTCGCCCTCGTGATTTTACGGGGGGGGGAGCTGCAGCTCCTCGCTAATCCTGCCGGGGAGAAGGCCCCGCGCTCTCCGCTCCGTGTGCGGGCGGCCTTTGCAGAAAGCGGGACCGCGGAGGGCAGGCAGCGGGAGCAGGCGGAACATCACTGCGGTCCCTTCGTGCGGGGGTGCCTTTTTGCCCAGTCACCCGAAGAACTGTTTTTATTTTTTTGTTTTAAAAAAAGGAACTGTATTATCTACAGAGGCTATCGAGTAGGTTGTTTCCAAGAGGCTTTGTATCCTTTCGTTAATGGAGGAAGTGCATTTGCTACTAGCGGCGGTATTGGGGAGGCTGTACTATTGGGAGGGATTTCTGCAGAGGAAGGTGCAGTCAATTCCCTGCATGAACAGGAGCAGATTAAGTGCGTATAGTTCAGTTATTTGTCAAGAGTGGGTAATTCCTGTTCAGTAGTGATTCTGTAGCAAATGAAGATTAACAGCGCTAATTAAAAAAGGTTTTCTACGTAAGTCTGTTAGTCTGCTTTGTGTGTTTAAGTCTGCTCATGGTAAGAACTTCATGTAAGAACTAATGCTTTTCCTTTTCTCAATGTCTTAGAAACTTGTAAGTATGTAAGGGAAAATTTTGTGTTTGTGTTGTGTTCTTGCATTTCTGCAACAACTAGATCTGCATGAACAGTAAATTTATCTGCTGCAAAGTCACAGTTCCCCTCTAGGTTAGTGGGAAGAAAGAAGTAGGCCATAAACACTTCTGTGCCTAATTGATTTTTGTCTGTAATGTGTATGTGACAAAAGTTTCACAGGAGCGGAACTATTTAATTGGGTTGTGGTAGTGATTTTGGGGGTGGGGGCAAACATCCCAATATTAAGGACTGAAGTTCTTGAGCTGTCTGTTTGCTGGCAGTGTGGGTGAGGAGAGGAGTGAAGAGGTATTGTATTCTGCATGGATTAGATACAGCAACTGTCTGTTTTAAAGCAGAGTGGGTATCTTCAGATCAGACATCAGTTTCAAGTAGAACACAGGCTAGCCAATACTGATGGGTGGCTGATGCTGAAGGTGGACTTCGCAGATAGGAGACAAATGTAAATTAAGAAAATCTGAGTGCACAGAGTTGGAATAAAAATTTTTTATAGTACAACTAAGTACATTGCACACTTTAATATGTACTAGCAGTCACTGCAAATAAACAAACAAAAAATTTCAAGTTGATGTATGTGTTTTTGTTTTTCAGACCCCATCAGCTGTTCAGAAGATAAAACAGCTTCTTAAAGATAAACCTGAGCATGTAAGTATAAACAGGGCCAACCTGTAGATTGTGCTAAGGTATTAGCACAGCTCACGATCACAAAGTATTTCTGGCTAACTTAGAGGTTTGAGATAAACACTGAGGTGTTTATTAGAGATGTTGGCTTCTTTTTTTGGAGGGGAATGGGTAAGTTTGTTTATATATCAAGCTTTGTTTCTTTATAAAAAAAAATGCAGGAAATATGACATTTCACTGTACAGTTACTTTTGAGATGGATAAAGTTGAAAAAACTAAAGCTTCAAAATATTTCTTAGATATATTTTAATGAAGTCTTTTAGTATGGCATAGTGGTGACTTCTGGTAGGGAAAGACGTCTTTGATGTCTTGATATTAATAGGTTATTAATTAAGTTCTTGTAGGAATTCTCATTTTGAAGTATATAATAATAAAGTTAGATTCATACCCATTGGAAAACATCTAATTCTTAGGAAACTTGCCAGGCCATGTATTTTTCTAAGTAATCGGCATTTCTCCAAATAACTGATTGAGCTTGTCATCTTTTCTTCTTGGGGAAAAACACCCAGAGTCTTGCTTTCTAACCATTATAAAAACAAACATTAGATTTTCCTCTTTACAGTAAGTATTATTTCAAGAAGAATGCGTCTGTTTTAACTGTCATACAAGGCCCATTGTTTCTTTTGCTTCCTGCACATCTGCAACTAACTAGACTCTTTGTTTTAATGTTTTAAACCATCCTAAGGAAGCCCTAAGCCTACAGCTTAGCTGGGCAGTGGTATAAATGGTGTTTGTGTTTTCCAGCCCATTATTTGCAGCAGTTCCTGCAGAGAAAGGTATAGTCTGAAATAGTCAAACACTGTTTGTCTGAGATCCCACTTGAGGACAAGTGATATGTTTTGATACATTTTTATTGTAACATTGATTATGGAGATAGACAGTATACTTTTCCTCTTCAATTATGAAGCACTGGTGTGTGGAAAGTGGTACAGATACTTTTGAAAGATTGCTGTGCACAAATAGTTTTCTGTTTCTTTAAAACCTTTCCTCAGTTCTTTACTTACACAGATGCTCTTTTTGCCAGACTTGTTGGATACTGTGGATGTTACAAACATGTTGACTAGGTTGGCTTTTAAGGTCTATTAAAACAGTAAGCAAATAAACATACTTGATTTAAGGAGGGGATTGCTTTTTTAAGTGAGACTGGCAATAGAGGTAATGAAATCAAAGTACATTTTTCAAATTTTGGTTTGAAGAAAGTTTTCTGGTGGTGTCATTACAAGAGTTCTGTGAAAATCTAGTAACTGCCCTTGTCTTGGCATTGCAGCTTCATAGTTACGTTACTGTCAATAATCTTGACATAGCGCCTGAATTAGCATCTGAGTAAATTTTAATGTGAAGTCAGAAAAATACCCATCTTTGAAATTTGACTGTCTTTATGAGATCAGGCACCTACAGGAGTGCCAACAGTTTATTACTTCAACACTTTAACATACTTTAAGGCTTGATCCACAGTAGCAAACATCTGATGTTTGTTTTTCCCTTGGCAGTCAATTTTGTAAAAGGAGAAAAATGTTACCTCTTAATCCATTAGGCTAATTCACTTCTGCTTTGAGGCAGTGGAGAATAATACGTGTTAGCATTTTGTTGTTCTGCATACTTTTTGACTTGGTGTTCCAGGATAGGTTTTAAAAAAGTCATGAATGTGGGGTGGTTGTGTTGTTTTTTTTTCAGGTAGGTGTGAAAGTAGGTGTTCGTACAAGAGGATGCAATGGACTTTCTTACACGTTAGAATATACAAAATCAAAAGGAGACTCTGATGAAGAAGTAGTTCAAGACGGTGAGTTTCTGATGCAGCAGAGCAAACTTCTATGGTGGTGGGGAAGAATAACTTACTACAGGTTTGCCAAGGTACAGGTTAGAACTTACTTGATGTAACAAGTTATAGCAAGAGGTCCTACTGTTCTGTTACAGGAATTGTTGTCACCTTAGTTTCTGTTTTGAAGTAACCAGTAAGTTAAAATGTGCAGCTTTGCAGTCTCTGCGTCAGAGACTGCTCAACCAGAATAGTCTGCTCCATTGTTCATGTCTTTGGAGGTGGCTAATAGCAGATATTTAGAGAAAAATACAGAACAATGCATATGTAAAGGCATACTTTATCAGCGTGCCTAAACCAAGGCTTGGCAAAGTAAAGATTTTATTTGCAAGGGATTTCCGCAGTTATCTTCTCTAACTAGTCTTATTCTTCATTGATTTGTAATTTGTTCTTAACCTCTTTATGCTTTTGACCTTTACATTGCTTTGTAAAAACAGTTTCTATGATTTTAGTTTAAGAGTATTTTAAACATTGTTTTCATACACTGGTATTTAAGCTTTCTGCCTGATAATTTCATTGAGCATCCCATGACAGGTCTATTGCTAAAGTTCCTGTCATCATTTAACCCCAGACGGCAATTAAGCCACTTGCTGTCCCACCATGGGATGGGGGAGAGAATCAGAA
>VYZW01040111.1:4772-16462 GCA_013401315.1 Balaeniceps rex | reverse complement strand
CTTAAAAATGCAACACGACTTGCCATTCTTGCCATGCAATTGTCACACTTGCCTTCTTCGAACCACTTCCTCTGTCTCCAAATTAATTTCCTGAAGCATTAATTTCTTTCTCATAACAGTCCACTACAACTTCCTGACCCTATGGCGCAGGAGTTACAAGTCACAAACCATGTTCTTCAGAACCAAGAAGTGGAAGAAATTACAAGAGAGATAGGTAGAAAATACTCGATTTTCAGGGTCTATCACAGGATGGGGTTGGAGTTACATTAGGTCCCACGGCTAAGCCAACAGCACTGGTCCTAGCACTTCTTCCTGGCTTACTTTCTCTCTATTAGCCGTTCTCTGCATATTGCACAGAACTGCTGACAGTCTGCATGAAGGAAATAGTTGCATCATCTCCGTTATCTGGACATCTACACAGCTGATGAATAATGTTTTGATTTCAACACAAATTCCTGCTGCAATGCAATTATTTACCAGAAATTACTTAATTACCGCACAGAAGAACGTATAAATACATGGGCTTATACTTCTGAAAGAGAAGAACATTAGCATCTGTAAGCATTTTGTCCGAGAGGAAAACTTACCCCTTGTGCATGGAGATATTCAACCGTTTTTGTTATTGTGAACAGAACAGCACTAGCTTCTCGTTCTGAGAAAAATTTTTGCCTAAGAATTTTATCCAGCAGTTCTCCTCCTTTCATAAGTTCTGTTACCACGTATACATATTTTCCATCATCATACACCTGCAAAAAGTACATAAGGATGTAAACTTCAAAATATTTATTCTCTGCTATCTTCCCATGAAATGCACAGAGATAGTGCAGGTGCGTCCACAAGCTGTTTTCTTCAATTATTTTTCCCATATTTTTCACCCCACACACTATCCAAACATTGTTCATCTTCAGAAATGAACACAAAACCTTCTACAAAAAGGTAGTACGGTAATGAATTAACACAAAAATACTGGCATGTAAATGTTTAAGACAATGAATAACATGTAGTTTTCCCCATACAGTTTTACTGAAACAAATTAAACTAGACATGGGAGAAATTAAGTAGTAATAAATGGAAACTAGTCTCATTAAGGCAAAATTAGAGCTAATTCTAGAAACAATCATTGTACCAATTTACAAATATGAACAGAGATCATTACAACTGAACAGTCAGACAAAAAAAAAGTAAAAAATAAGCCTAAATTCACCTTCTCTCTGAGAACACAGAAATTAATGCATACAAAGCTGCTATGATAGAAGCCTACAGCTTATACATTACTCTGCACATAAGGCCTATACCAAAGTCTAAAATGAATAAAACTTGTATATTTTAGCCCTTACTTCTAGTTATGAAAAACAGCTTAGTTTTTGCATGGCCTTTATCTTCTAGGGAAAAAATAGTTGAGAATTATTTGTATTATCACCAGGGGGCACTACAGACTGAACTATACCAAAACACTTTCTAAGCTATACTTAAGCATTTCGTTTCAGTTGCACTTTCTTGGGGTTTTAACCCGGAAATTGGTTTCTGCTTTAGTGAAATCTTTTACACTCTGTTCCCTATTTTTATTTCAACCTTTTTTTATGGTGATGTTGGAATTGTTCTCTTCCATAATTTGTGTGAAATAAAAACTAGCTTGTGTTTAAGTAGAAACAACTATCCAAGTTGTAGTAAAATAAATTTATGACTAGATATCAGCTAAATTAAACCAAAGAGTTTTCATCCCAGTTTCCTTGTCTTAAGCTACCTAGGAAATACAGGCTACTAAATTTCTAAGCTTAGAAATTTTTGTGCCTTAACTATACTAAAAGGATTATTTTCTCACCAAATAAAAAAAAAGAAGAGTAGTGTTAAATAAATAATTCTGAAAGCTTTACAAGCTTATGATCTTAAGGAGAGGAAGACATGGCAGGTTTCTATGTTCTCATTTAACAGGAATTTTTCACCNTTTTTTTTTTATTTTTTTTTTTTTTTTTTTTTTTTTTTTAAACAGGCATGCTCCCTCTAATCCTGGTACAACATGAGGAAATAAGCTTATTTCATCTGATACTACGAAGCACACACATCTCAGTACTGCAGGGGGCATTCAAACAAAATTTGCATTTAATTACTATTTTTTTCTGCTACCCCTTGCTGGTCCTGTCTGCCTGCAAAAAAAAAACAACAAAACCAAACACACCCCAAAAAAAACACCAAAAAAACCACCAAACCAAAAAACCCAACCCCCCCAAACCCCACCCCAAACGAACCATTCCCCTCATCCTGATTTCACTAATGGTATTATCAATTTAGTTATCTGATCCCAGGAAGCTGTTTGGACTGAATAAATACTTTTGAAGTTTTCTTCACAGTTAGGTGCACAGTATTATGCTGAGATCATAAATGTGATGCTAATTTTTAAAATGAACTCCTGGCACATGCCAAAGATCAGTCAGTATGTCTTCTCTACCAGACAAACTGGAAGAAACTACAGTGAGAAACAGATGTAGGCACATGAACAAAATACAATGGAGAAAGAGAACAGGGTTTTTGCAAAGTGAAATAAGATTTCACATAGATATTAGGAGTTTTTTTGAACTCATAAATAAGCACTTGGACAGGGAGACTGGATATACTGTATTCAGGTTTCTAAAAAGCTTCTGAAAAGATTCTTCAGCCAATGCTTTAAATAACTCAACAAGACAAAAGTTCTGTTACAGAACAGTAACTAATAGGTAAAAGAGGGTAAAATACATATAATGGTCTGGCACAGGAAGTTTCTAGGTAATCGTTTGTTGGAAGCCGTGTGCTTCCTCCGTTCTTACACTGTTTCCTAGGCATCCACTAATGGCCACTGTCAGAAGCAGGATATTGGATAAGAAGAACATCGGATTTAGCACAATATAGCTCCTTCTTTTGTTTATATACTGTGGAACTGAAAAAGACCACTGATAACAATCAGAAGGAAAAACCCCAGAGGACTGTGCATTGCAGGAAGAATTTGGTGTTCTGAATATCCATTGTTTCAATCCAAACACCTTCACAATTAAACTACATAAAAAAGGTCGAGCAAGAATGAAAATTTCCATCTTAAGTTAAATTCAAATATTACTGCATTTATTCTTGAAATACAAGAAAAGACAGACATTATTTCTTGCAGAATAATAATTTCCAAAGACATGCACTTAAATGCTGAAACATTTTATTTTGGCATTTCAAAATAGAAACATTTACATTTTCGTGTAGAACGGAATGAAAAATTGAGTCAAATCAACATTGAGTTTTATTTGTATAATTCACTGTGCACTTGAGTTTGAGGCCTGAAGGCCAAATACTCCTTATTCTTTCCTCTGAAAAGTGTAATAGCACACCATTATATTGTCAGATATGCAAGCAATCCACCCCATGCATCTATATTAGGACAATGAAAACTTAAAACAATGTTAAATTCTTACAGTAGTGGATATTATACAAGTTTCTATTACATATGAATCCTATACCTCTTTCCTTACAGTGGACATACTTCCATAAACTCTGCTTGAGGAATTGATCTGAGTAGAAATAAGTGAGAATTATAGCCTACTGTCTTCCTCTGTGGATTTAAGGCTTTTTTTTTTTTGTAGTCTCTTTTTGCTATTTGTGTATTACTGTTGGTGTGAATGAAAGATGGCTCCTGCTGGAAGATGACTGATGATGATGAAGAATTAATTACAAAGTAAAATGATTCAGCATATGTGGCAACTTTTCAAGGCTGTCTGGGTTTCTCTGCTCTCAGTGTAAAATATTCATAATGCTAAAGTTCAGGTTAATTACTCACATTCCTTATGTTTGTCTTGCTGCTTAAATAACATAACCTCTATTATAAATTAAAGTAACAGATAAACCTAGCATGCAGCACTAAATGTAACGTGAATGCTGATGCAGGTTCTGTGTCAGCACAGTTGCTTTCAGGTGGCTTTATTGTCCAACCATATGAAGCAGAACAAACGGAAAGTGGGATTGTAATTATGATGCCTAGCTTGCAATAAGGTAAGCTCCATGGTGGGCTCCCTTGTATTTCTGACTTATTTTGTTCTCCCAAGAAAGGGCCAAACTACATGATACTGATAAAGTGAAGACAGATTATAGTAGAAGAAGAACTTTAGGCAGAGTTCTCTAGTACTCATCTCCACAGTATTTACAAGCTACTGAGGGAACTTCCTGAGGGAGTTGGCTGATGTAATTGCCAAGCCACTCTCTATAATATTTGAAAAGTCATGGCAGTCAGGGGAAGTCCCCTGTGACTGGAAGAAGGGAAACATTGTGCCCATTTTTAAAAAGGGAAGAAAGGAGGACCCTGGAAATTACCGACCTGTCAGCCTCACCTCTGTGCCTGGCAAGATCATGGAACAAATCCTCCTAGAAGCTATGCTAAAGCACATGGAGGACAGGGAGGTGATTCGAGACAGCCAGCATGGCTTCACCAAGGGCAAGTCCTGCCTGACTAACCTAGTGGCTTTCTGTGATGGAGTAACTGCATCAGTGGACAAGGGAAAAGCAATGGATGTCATCTATCTGGACTTCCAAAAAGCCTTCGACGGTCCCCCACAACATCCTTCTCTCTAAATTGGGGAGATATGGATTTGACGGGTGGACTGTTTGGTGGATAAGGAATTGGTTGGATGGTTGCATCCGGAGGGTAGTGGTCAACGGCTCGATGTCCAAATGGAGATCGGTGACAAGTGGTGTCCCTCAGGAGTCCGTACTGGGACCAGTGCTGTTTAATATTTTCATCAATGACATAGACAGCGAGATCGAGTGCACCCTCAGCAAGTTTGCAGATGACACCAAGCTGAGTGGTGCAGTTGACACGCCTGAGGGACGGGATGTCATCCAAAGGGACCTGGACAGGCTGGAGAGGTGGGCCTGTGCAAACCTCATGAGGTTCAACAAGGCCAAGTGCAAGGTCCTGCACCTGGGTCGGGGCAACCCCCGATATCAATACAGGCTGGGGGATGAGGGGATTGAGAGCAGCCCTGCAGAGAAGGACTTGGGGGTACTGGTGGAAGAAAAGCTGGACATGAGCCAGCAGTGTGCGCTTGCAGCCCAGAAGGCCAACCGTATTCTGGGCTGCATCAAAAGAAGCATGGCCAGCCCGTTGAGGGAGGTGATTCTCCCCCTCTCCTCGGCTCTGGTGAGACCTCACCTGGAGTACTGCATCCAGCTCTGGAGCCCTCAGCACAAGAAGGACATGGACCTGTTGGAGCGGGTCCAGAAGAGGGCCACAAAAATGATCCGAGGGCTGGAGCACCTCTCCTACGAGGACAGGCTGAGAGAGTTGGGGTTGTTCAGCCTGGAGAAGAGAAGGCTGCGGGGAGACCTTATTGCGGCCTTTCAGTACTTAAAGGGGGCCTATAGGAAAGATGGGGACAGTCTTTTTAGCAAGGCCTGTGGTGACAGGACAAGGAGTAATGGTTTTAAACTAAAGGAGGGTAGATTTAGGCTAGATATAAGGAAAAAATTTTTTACAATGAGGGTGGTTAAGCACTGGAACAGCTTGCCCAGAGAGGTGGTAGATGCCCCATCCCTAGAAACATTCCAGGTGAGGTTGGACGGGGCTCTGAGCAACCTGGTCTAGTTGAAGATGTCCCTGCTCACTGCAGGGGGGTGGGACTAGATGACCTCTAAAGGTCCCTTCCAACCCAAAGCATTCTATGATACTGTTTTAATGACTTCAAAATGTCTGAGAATCTCCCTTCAGCTGAGCTCAGCTTTCTGGAAATGGTTAGCTGTTTTGCTTGAAGTTTGGTTTTGGGGACCAGAATACTTTCTTGCAGACTAAGAAAGTTATTAAGCGTATGCCTTTTTAATTTTTAATCCTCTTTAATGCATAATCAAGGAGAGAAAGACAATTTTCTTTTTCTGTTAGATCACCAGAATCTACTGTTCACTACGAAAAACCTCTACCTCCCAACTTACGTTATTCTTTGCTTTTTATGGTCAGAGCAAATAATACAAGAAAAAAATAGCTAGATAATCTTCCATACAAAGACCAGATAAGGATACTAGAAAAAGAAAAGTGATGACCATGGATATGAAAAGACTTTGTCCACTACTGAGTAATTCTCATTACTGTCCATGAAAATTACTTTGGGTATTGTGCTAACAGTGAGTCCTCAGTTACGTACTTTAAAATTGCTTTTGAGTAACATAAACAAAAGTAGATTCAAAGTTAACTAAGCAATCAAAAAACTTGCTTGTTCCTTTAAAAATACAGGCAACATGAAATGAATTATCCCTGTGCTAGGTTTTATGAAGGACGAATTATTTGACTGCTTAGGATTACACTGTACCAAAATATGAGCATCTTTAAAAGATGACAATGAGACATCTCAGTAAAAAATTGGATATTGTTGGATAAGTTGCGTTAGGACATTGTTTTATTTTTAAATACTGAAAAACATGAACATAAATCTAAAACATGTAGTTTGTCATCTCTCAAATTAGAAAGTGATATGTAATTATAATACACTAAAGGATGTCTTTAACACACTACTTACATCTTTTAGGGTAATAATATTTGGATGCTGTCCGTAGCGCAGTAGGATTTCAATCTCCTCTGTTGGATCTCTTTTACTCTTGTCAATGATCTATAAGAGCAAATAGATACATAGGCATAATTCTTTTTGTGAATATTATATAGTGTAAAACTATATAATAGTTAGTATAATATAATATAATAACTAGTGTGCTTACTAGCATAAACAGATAAGCAACATTTATTGTTGTTGGTGAAGGGCATGGATTACAACCAAAACAAAGTTTCTTAAATTGGAACAGCAAGGCAAAGCAAAAAACATTGAAAAACATGGAAAAAATCTCTCAGTTGAAAACAGTTTTGGAGGATAAAT
The DNA here is from genome assembly GCA_013401315.1 of Balaeniceps rex. Lineage (NCBI taxonomy): Eukaryota > Metazoa > Chordata > Aves > Pelecaniformes > Balaenicipitidae > Balaeniceps > Balaeniceps rex. Next base: position 9,596 of record VYZW01040111.1, on the reverse strand, counting down.
GATCTGATCCCTCAGGCTGTGATAAATAATGCAAGGCTGTTTAGTAGATAAAACTTCAGTCACCCACCATTTAATAAAATAGGAAGTTCTTAATTTGACATGAGATACTGATTTGATGATGCCAATGAACTGATTTTCACAAAGCTAATCTCAAACAAATATTTAGTGCAGCAAAAGACAAAGCAGGAAAGTAAGGGAATCAAAAATAAGAAAAAGGAAAAATTTCTCAGAGTTAATTCAGACAAGCATTCCATTATGAAAGTTCATTTGAATCTCTGGAGGATTGCTATCAGGCTCTGAAGTTCTCCCTCTGCAAACAAGCAAAACATTCTTTTGCCCTACTTAAAATGTATTCTTATTCTTCTCCTTTTTTTCCTCTCCTTCTGCACTGTAGAATTTCCTCTAATGTTTTCTCCATCTCTGTCTTACCCCTTCTTCTTCTTGACATCCTAAAGCCCTTACTGCTACCAGCACTGTCTTAACACACTGGACACTGATAGCCTTACCCTTTTTTCATGATTCCTTGAGGAAAAAAAGCCACAACAGAGGCAGCAGAAAAAGTGAGGCAATCCTCACAATAAGTGTTACGGCTTAGAGAATTAACAGTTATGCCAGTACTTTCTTCCAGTTTCAAGAAATTACTTCAAATTGCAAGCACAGAAGTCAAATCTGTTCCTGGCCAGAACCAGAATAATGACAAGTATGTAACTACCAAATTGAAATTGAAGGGTTTCCAGTAGACAATCTGTGTACAAGAATACAGCAAAACATACTTAATTTATCTTCGCATTTTACATATTTAAGTAGTAAACTGTTCAACAATTCAAAAAGAACAGGATTTTTTTTTTTTTTTTAATTTTAAAGTCTGCTAATCTATACTCCTGCTTTCGTAGTAACCATTCAGCTCCACAGTGTTATACAGAAAGACAAAAACCCCCTCATCATTCCACTTCTGGGAATTCTACTGATTTCAACTAAGAACTTAATGCCTTCAAAGAAGTGCTAGAAAGCCCCATAGAATAACACACAAACAACATCAGAAACCTTGTTAAAAACTAGCAAGCAAAGACAAAAGAGCTGAAGTTTATTCTGGAAGGTATACCAGACTTAAGCACTGAACTCCTAGCTATCTGACAATTCATGAATCTACTTTGGAAGCAAAAACCCCATATATAACTATGTTTAAATAAAAGTAATGAATCACATTTTTCAAAAAAGATGGAAAGTCATGTAAGCTTTTCATAGTACATTTCCTTCTAGAAGCATCATGTAACTCCCATCAGTTTTAATGTAATTACATAGGTGTTTCAAAGACTGAAGATTGCTTTTCACCACCCAAACCAGCATATACCCATAGGAATTCTATATAAATATGTGCCAGTAAATATTCTATTTGGTTGAGTAGTATAATTCACATTTGCATCTAAAATCTTTTTATATTAATAAAATTATCTCAATTTGCTATATTCATTATGGCAAATTAATGATGTCCAATGTCTATGATGCTAAAACCTGAAAACAGTTGCTGTGTTTTATAACAAAGTAATTACCTTTACAGCATATTCCATGTTTGAAGCTTTATGAATACATCTCTTGCAGATAGAGTAAGACCCAACTCCGATGTCTTCCTTTACTTCATATCCATCAGTAAACTGAATGCTGTTCCTGTGCAACTGCTACCAAAATAACATTATCAATTGATGAATATTCTAAATATATAACTGACCTTTATATTAAAAATAAGTTTTTGAATTCCTACTGATTTGCTTTGAATTTTAAACTGATGGCTGTACTAGGTCAAACTGGTCTAAATAGCCACTACCTTCTGTTTGATATTAGTACGAGATAAATTACATACTAGAGACATTGTAAATAATGCACACTGTATTTTAGAAACTGACAACATAATGTTTCTGGTTACTGATTTATTAAAGATAGAATCTCCAAACTAAAGAAGATCAGAAGACTACATGATAAAATAATGGTAAAAAAGCATTACTGTTTCTATTATATGAATAGATGAATGCCAGCTGGAAAATTCAGACATACTGAATAGAATCAGATTAACTGGAAATTGCATGGAATGGCAGTCAAATATCCTTTCACAGAAATAAAAAGCTGAAAGAAGGACAAGTGTTCACTCTTGTAAGGAAAGGAAATGGTGTTCTAGTATAAGGAGTTTGTGCAAAGGATGCAAAGCATTTGCAGGAAACCATCTGGGTATCCTGCAGCACAGAAAAGAGGAAATAGGAGTGAGGAAGCGGTTGAGGGGCACAGAGGAAAGGCAGCAGAGAAACAGACTTTTACAAGAGAAGGAAACCATATACAAAGAGGAAGAATTTAATCCACAAAATTATGTGGGAAAGAAGGAGCAGAGAAACTTTTAGCAAGACTTCAGGACCAGAAGTCACTCTGATGTGCATACCAAACCAGACAGCTTCTTTAGAATAAAAAGGGGTCTAAGTTTAATGGTTTATTACACATGAAACAGGTAATGTGTACAAACAAGCACGTTATGACTATTCTAGACATAATAAGAGGATTAAAGAAATACAAGAGCTCTTCATGTTCTGAATAAACTGTTTTTTAAAAATTTTCTCAGACATTTACAAAATATCCTTGTAGTGAAAATATAAATAAACCCAATCATACAGCATACCTTTTTATTCCTACCTATACACCAATAAGAAGTTTTCAACGATGTTTAGATCACCACTTGGTTTTCACAACTCAGTCTCCCTCAGTAATGAGAATTATTAAAAGCAGAAAGAAGAGGTAGAAATACCGTTTTTGCAGAGGTCTTCCAGTTTTCTTTCCTGTACATGCATCTGCTTTTTTCCCCACTGTTTTCAAACTCTCCAGTGCTGAAGTATGCTTTTAGAATGACCTCAGCCTCATAAGGAGGCAAGGCATGCCTCTCCCCCATTCTAGCATGAGGCCCACCTTTCTTGTCTCACACAAAAATTGCACCTAAGCAAAGCTTTGATGTCCAAAAATAAGCAGTACTGGATAAGAATAGCAACCACGGTAGGCTATTACGTGACAACCTCACAATTACAAGAGACTGTATTGGAGTAATTCTAATACTGCTAGGAAGCCAAAGGTTGTGTGTGTACTTTAACATTGACTTGTATGATACACTGAAATTAGTCACAAAATATCACAGGTGAGTACATTAAATTAAAGTGGCTTGGGAGGGGTGGAATATGTCCTGGGTCACAGGTTCCAAAACACACAGCAGTCCAAAATATCCAGATGAAATTCACAATTGTATTCCAGTGCCTCCTACTGCACTGTAGGAATCAACAGATATTTTCATGCATAGTGGGAAAAAGATCAAGATGTCTGTTAGTCCCCTCCACCTTATAATTATGGCTTGATATTAAAGAGTTATTACAGTACAGATGGTAGAATGTTTTCATTTAAGGGTTGAAGCCTATTCACACCTGTGGCTGCTCAGTAATGAAACAGGTCCTGCACCTTCAAAGGTGTTGTTTGGATAAAATAATCTGATCTTTACTTTTCTTGTATAAAGCTGATAATGGCTTTGTCATGGTACTTCATTCTGCGATGAAGGAAACAATCCCTCCACCAAGAGACAGCAATGCTGCTTTATTGACTTTTTTTAAAAGCGGGTGTACTCACCTGGACAATTGAATGCACTCCAACTGTCTGCATTGCTTGGCTTTCATCATCTGATGCAATAGCTACAAAACTAAATCCCCGAAAAAGTTGATGTGCGTTAGCACTAGGTGGGATACCAGGCGAATCTGAAAAACACATAATCTACTTACAAGCAGAGTTTTTAAAATGTAGACATGAGGTTATGTCTATTCTGAAGAGCAAACTACAGCTTTACTCTATAAAGTACACAGAAACTGGAATTTGCAGAAAGTGTTTGAGGGCCAAAATACAAATAATTACTGAATTGTTTTGCATATACCATCTAGAAACACAGCTGATAATCAACCACTACAAAGACCGTACTACTGTCAGACAATATTTTATTATACAAAAACCAGTACTTTGCAGAAAATATTTACCTATAGCAGCATATTTCTGTTATATTTATGGAGGAGAAATACTCAAATTTTGGTAACACCCTAAATTTGTAAAGACAAAATTTCTATCATATTTTGAATGGATCAGTGTAAAGCTATGCAGAGACAGACTGCACTGAAACAGCAACTTTGCCACCCAAAGTCTGAAATTACTAAGTTTCCACATATACATAGTATGTAGAGTCACCATCATGAATTAAAATGAAGCCACAGGATATAGCCTTTAAAGAGACACAGATACAGACAATCTTTTTGAATTAAAAAAAAAAAAGAGATTAGTAAACTTGAACTTATGTATGTTTTGCTGCTGAGGATTACTTTATTTTTAACATAGGACAACTCAGTAGTCCCTCGTGATATATCTACACCAAAGACCACAAAAACTTTTATGGACTATGGAATACTTGTCTTTGAGCATTCATTTCGCCCAGCAACACCTGGAAGANAGGAGAAATACTCAAATTTTGGTAACACCCTAAATTTGTAAAGACAAAATTTCTATCATATTTTGAATGGATCAGTGTAAAGCTATGCAGAGACAGACTGCACTGAAACAGCAACTTTGCCACCCAAAGTCTGAAATTACTAAGTTTCCACATATACATAGTATGTAGAGTCACCATCATGAATTAAAATGAAGCCACAGGATATAGCCTTTAAAGAGACACAGATACAGACAATCTTTTTGAATTAAAAAAAAAAAAGAGATTAGTAAACTTGAACTTATGTATGTTTTGCTGCTGAGGATTACTTTATTTTTAAC
>VYZW01040107.1:2711-38710 GCA_013401315.1 Balaeniceps rex | reverse complement strand
AGCGCACCGGGAGTGCGTGCATGGGCGGGGGGCTTGTACAGGGTACCGGGGGTGCGTGCATGGGGTGCCGGGGTTTGTGCTGGTGCAAGTGGGAGAGCACGCACGGGGTGCTGGGGGTGTGCAGTGGTGCAGGGGGGCGAGCGTGCAAGGGGTGTCGGGGTGCCAGCAGGGGCGAGTGTGCAAGGGGTGTCGGGGTGCAAGCGGGGGGGAAAGTGTGCAAGGGGTGTTGGGGTGCACAGGGCTCCCGGGGCGGGGAATGTTGCTTGGTAGCAGAGTTGTACTGGGCGTGGGAGTGTTGGGGAGTGTGCAAGAGGTGCTTTGGGGGGGGTGAGGAGCAGGGTGCTGCAGCGTGGAAGGTCCCCAAGGTGTCACCCCCGAGGTCTCTGATGGAAGCCGGAGCTGCGCACCCACCCTGGACCCGTCCCTGCAGCCCCTCGGGTGCTGTCCCTGCAGCCCCAGCGTCCTCGGCCCCAGCAAGCTTTGCGCAACCCACGGTGCAAAGGTGTGCGCCGTGCCTTGCCGCCTCCTGCTGCGGCAAGCAAAGTCCTCGTGCTGCTCCCTGGGGCGGGAGATGCCGCCGGTGCCCTCTGTGGAGGTGCTGGAGCAGGAACCCCTGGGTGGCTTTTCCCTCCTGTAGTGTTGGGAATCCCAGCCCAGGAGGGAAAAGCTGGTGGGACGGGGTGGTCTGTCTGTCTGCCCACCAGGATGGCTGCAAGGGGTGCGAACCTGACCTTGCGTGTCGCCCCAGCCCCATGGCAGCGGTGGCTTTATCAGGGTCAGGGCTTATAAAGGGGCTTGTGTGGCTGCAGATTGGGTTTTAATGCTGATGAGCTGCTCGAGACTTAACGAGCGTGCTCTTGGTGCTGGCGAGTACACACGAGGGGAAGACTTCGTGGCGTCACCGACACGGTAGAAAGCGTCATGAAGGGCATTTCCTCCCTCTGCCCTGCCAGCGTGCTGCTTTGGCAGATTAAAAAGAGAAAATAAGGTTGGGAAAAGCCGAATGCCTTCGATACTGTATTGCTGGTGCTGACAGATCCTCCGTGGTCCGGTCGGGAAAGGCTGCAAGCAGATGCTTTAATTTCTCCTCTTTTCAACGCAGGGCTCCCTGAAAGAGTAGAGAGGAGAGGAAATACCTTCGGTTTGAGGTACTGGAGGTCTTGCCAGTGTGCTGCGATAAGCGTTCAAAGGAAATATTCTCTGCTTTTTTCTGCGTTTTCCCTCTGGGTCTGTGCCTGCTGGACCTGACTCGTGGGTTTGGGCTGCCCGCCCCCGAGGCACAGGGTCCGTGCCCACCCCGAGCGCCTCCGTACCGGCTCCTTTCACAAACGAGCCTGGTATTTTCTGCCAAGTCACAGTCAGAGCTGCATGTCGTCACTCCGGACTTTATGGTGTTGTTTAAGAGGGCATTTCCTCTGCGGGGAAAAGGGAGAAGGAGAAAACGAAAGTTGTGCCCAGTTTCCTGGAGCGGGAGGTGCTTTATAGGAAGGTAAAAGTGCTGATTTCACTGGGAATTCCCTGGTTGCTTCACGGACGGCAGCGCCTGTGCTAGGAGAGCGCCGGGGCGATGCTTTACGCTGGGAATAATCGCACTCAGCAAACTGCCTTGAAGTGCTCGGAGGCAGATAAAATACTCGGGCTGTTGGCTGGCTGTGGGAAAGCTCCGGCGGAGCGTGGCCAAGGTCACCCCATGTGTCAGGGGCAGAGTGAAATCCTGAGCTGCAGGCTTTGGGTGCTGCTCCTGTGACAGGCACTCGCTGCTGGTTTGTGCCTGCTCTGTCTGTCTGCTATGGGAAAAGGTGAGAACTGACCCCAAAAGGGCTTTTTTTTGTAATGGGAGTAGCCAAAAGCTAATTGAGCTTGTAAGAGCAGCTGTCTTTCATTTTACCAGGGGAAATGTGCTGTGCTCTTCCTACAGAAAAGCAGCAAAGCTCCTTCCTTAGTCTGACTTTCTGGATAATAATCGCTGGGATCGGTCACGGCTGAGCAGAGCCCGTGGAGGAGGTCGGGGGTTTGGATGCTGCAGAAAGGCATTTCAGGCACCTGGCTAGATCACGCTGTAGAGGAAATGTTTTGGTTCCAGCAAGTCATTTCCTCTCAAAGAGAAACTGAAAATGCTTCAATTTGGGGAATTGTTTGCCTCGGACTCTTGCACAATTCCTGGGCTTGACGAGGTCGGGGTAGGGCAGGCTGTGATGGTGGTGCCCTGTTGAGGTGAGTCAAGGCAAGCAGTTAAAACAGTGCCCTGTGGACCTCTGTGAAGCTGCTAGATACGCCTGTGTGACAGCATAGAAAATGCCCAGAGGTGCTGTTGGTGCTCATGGGGCAACACGTGCTGGGATGTGATGAGGGAGGGTGTAAATCCGCGATGCACATGCCCATGTGCAGCACCTTACAGCACCTGGCTGCAATTCCCCTGCACTAACTTAAAGCATTGCTGGTCATATGCGTATTTTGCTGCAAAGTCGCTATTTGTTTAGTGGGGAAATGTGTTGCAGGTTGTGTTTTACCAACTAAAGCTGCAGCTGGAGGCTTGTGATATTGAGAATTGCTTGGTGTCTTTTCCTTCCCATCATTTTCCTTCTAATGGTAAAGACCCCCTTGCAACTTCAGCCTTAACTACGCGTTGGCCTCTCTCTTACCTACTTAATGCTGTGGTTGTAGTAAAACACTGGTGTGAACTGTAGGTTTTCAGGTGTGTGCCGATGGTGTTTCTCGTAGTGCTTAGGCTTGTTTTGGTTTGTAGCTGCTGAAAACACAGCTGTCCTGGCAAGCCTGATTGGTCTCCAAATTAATTTTAGAGATCAGCATGTCAAGGACTTCTGGTGATGGTGGCAGAAGGGAGTTTCTGGAGGACTCCCCTGAAGCCTCCTCCATCCTCTTAAGCCATTTGGAGGCTTTTCTGCAAGGCTGCTGGAGCTGGTTTCCCAAGGCAGGTAAAGTAGCTGCCTTGAGGATGTGAAGAACAGTTGTCCTTCCCTGGGAACGAATTGCTTATGTGAGACAGCTCCATGAGAAACTGGAGATGTGCTGGGCTCGAACCTCCCGTCCTTGCAGTGGATGGCAGTCACACTAATGACAAAGTCCTTGCTCTAGCCCTAACCACATTGCAGTCCTTCTCCATGAAAACGTGAACCGCTCCTAACCAGGCTGGTGCAACAAGACATCTGTAGGTTGGCTTTGCTGTGGCTGCGCACGGTTCCTAACAGGTACGGGAGCTCCCGTGCTGTAATGGGAGCTCCTGGGGCGAAGGCTAAGAGAAACATCTAGCCGACATCTGCGATGCCAGAGAGGGGAGTGGAAAGGAAAGGAGTACAAGCACGATGGGGCTTGTTGGGAGGGATGGAGCAAGTGTTTCAGTGGCTCCAGCTAGGACAGTCAACTGCGGGTGACCTGCCTTGTGCAAGTAGGCTTTGGAGCTTCTCTGCTTGTAACTCAGGTCTTGAGAGCACACAAGCATGACCGAGGGTGGCAGGGCAGATGAGCTCCTGTGAGCTGTCTTACTGTGGTTTAATTAGACTTTGAGGTTAGGGATGCTTGCCTTGGCTTGGGTTTGGTGGTCGGAGGTTCTGTATCCACCCATCTGGACACAGGTCCAGGAGCAGCAGTTACTCTTGTTTCAGCTGATAGTGTTGGGGTGCTGGAAAGTCACGGCTAACCTGTTCGACTGACCCTGTGATCCCCTCCCATGGGCCTTTGCAGACGTGGGTGGGTACCACGCCGAGTGTGTTGCTTGTCTGGGAAGCTGCTCGAGCTGAAAAACAGCCTAGCAAAAAAGAAAAGGGACTTCAGAGCTTGAGCATGGCTTGGGTCATGCAATAACAAAGCCTTCTCTGGCCAGCAGGGTCGGACCCAATTGCTGAAGAAATGCTGCCTATTTCCTGGTAAAAGCATAGTGTGTTCCCTGTGTCTGTTGTTAGCTGCAGCGAGACCGGGGTAGTTGTCTGTCACATGAATACGCAGGCTGAACTTTGAGAAAGCATGCCATGTTCAGGAAGAAACAAAGGCAAATTATATCTGAGCTTGTTTGTACAGTGGCACGTCAAATCAGTGACCCTTTGCAAGAATATGCAGAACCGGAGACCTGACTCTTGTTAGTAAAACAATTTTAGGTAGAAAATGACCCTGGACTATTCCTGTGCTTCTGGCAGTGGGAAGGCTGGGTGCTCTCCTCCAAAACAGCATCCGTAAAGACGGCGCTGGTCCCCAGACAGCAGGTAACCTGATGAACCTGAAGCTGTGACTTTTGGTATTCCTTTTTATGCCCAAGCTGAAACCAGGATGCTTGTGGTTGTCAGCGTAGTCTTGCCTTATGCAATAAGGATTAATCTAAGTAGGTGGAGAAGTATTTCTTGGCTGGTTAACAACGGGGGGTGAGGCTCCTGGAGGAGCCTGCTGGCTTCAGATAGGTGGCAGGAGCTGGGGGGGGTGGGGGTAAGGACTGCATAGCTCGCAGCAAATCGTCATCGTTCACACCATGATAAACTTATCCCGGACAAACCAGAGCTGAACCTGTTTTCTGCTCTGTGCCTCTTGCATTGCAGCAGCCACACAGGAGAGCTGGTTTTGGTTACTCCTTGGGCTGTTTGTCCTGTTTCTGTCCGCAGCTTTAATGAAAGGGGCAAGCCTGTGGACCCGGCTGTGCTGGTGGTGATGCAAACTGCAGCGTGTGTGGGTAAGGTGGGTACAACATACACTTACTGCCCGCTCTGGGGTATGGTACGAGCTTTTGAACCCCTCTAGAGTGGCTCAGATGATCAATGGAAAAACAAAAATTGATATTTGTGCATTCTCACGTAAAAGCAACTGGATCTGCAGTAGGGGTGGAGATACTCAGGGTTGGTTCCCAACAACGCAGCACCCCTTGTGCTTTGGCCCTGCACATGCCAGGCTGATAGTTTATTGCTTTACAGGAGCACTTATCCCTGATTACCTTTCTGATGAGATGACGCTGCCGCGTGCTTAAATTACACCGGCTGCTTCGAAGGCATCCCAGCAATAGACCACGGTGAGATCGAGATCTCCCGGGGTCAGTTCTGGAGTCTGAAGCAATGCCTTCAAGTTAAAACTAGCAGAGCAAAAGAAAAAACCAAACCCCAGCTGGATGCAACCAGCTCGGCAGCGGTGGGTCGTGCTGAGTCACGCTGACGGCAGAGCGGCTGCCGGGAGTTTCTCCGGGGCATCGTGAAATCCAGCTCCTGCTGATGAGCATCCGTGGGACGGGAAGGTGTAGAGACCCGGGGAGGGGTTGCAAGACCCTTATGCTTGCTCGGTGAGGGCTGAGAACCGGATTTAAAACCTGTTTTTAAATTCCAAGATAATTCAGGGCTGTTGCTGCCTTTACAGGAGGATTTTTCTGAGCCTTTGGGTTTGTTTCCAGCACTGTTCATAGGTTACAATGCATTTAGTGCTCTGAAACAGGAAGCTTTGCTTGAGGCCACCAAATTCCCTGTGCAGGGTGATGCCTTGTCATGACCACCGGCCGATGCTCAAGTCTGAAATTCAGCTAGCTGCTGAACTAAGTCACTTTGCAAATGTAATTCCTGTGCGATTTTTTTTTTTTACAATATTTGGTACAAATGCAATAATTTGTTTGGCTTAGCCTCACGTATTGCTTTGCTGCTTTCATAGCTTGGTTTTATTATACTGGGTTGAAGTCCTGAGTTCAGCTCTGATCTCTTCCTTGGTGTCAAAGCGTATGTGAAAGTGCTCTTCAGTTTCCAGTAACTAGAGTCGTTTGGGGACTCAAACGTCCAAACCTGAAACATTTTTATTGGCTTAACCTTGCCTGAGAGCTTAGCTGTAGTGTTACCTCCTGGCTAATTAAGTGAATTGATACGCTTGAAGGGCCATGTCCTGGTGAGGAAGCACGGAGGTGGCGTGGGCAATCCTTGCTTTTTCAAGGGCTGTCGAATCTCTGCCAAGGACGGAGCCGCTCGTGTTGCTTTGCCTGTGAGGGCAGTGCTGGTGTCTGCATGCTGCCAAATCGTTGGGGGGAAACTTCCTTCTGAAGATGGGGTGTCCCAGCTCACGGGGTGGAAAGCATCCTTCCTGTCAAACCCGAATGACCTCTTAATCGCTCTTCTCAAGCTTCTCCTTAAAAGAGCATTAATTTGATGGAGCCTGTTGCAGGTTGCTAAATACTCGTCTCCCATGGCTATGCCCTTTCCCACGAGCCTTTTGTGTTTGTGTTTCGAGGCACGAGGCTGCCACCGAAGGCTGTATCCCTTCAGACCGGTTTTGGTATTATGGGGTGTATCAGCCGTGTTGCAGACCGGCAGGACTTGTGGGCTGCTCAGCAGGAGCAGCAGAGCCCTTTGCATCTTGATGCTCTAGAGTTGCTTGGTCTTGCTGGGATGCTTGTAGAGGTTTAAGCCCTGCCAGTGTCTTTTCCCTCGCTGGTGGGAGGTGGCTGGGGTCTGTGCCCTGCAAACACCCGTCGCAGATTGGCATCATCGTTGCAAGGGCTTTGAGCATTGCTGGTGTGTGATGGCATCAGTCTGCAGAAGCCTGAAACAAACTACAAGAAGTAATTTTTCCCACGGTGCATAATTAAATGATGGCAGCGAGTTTAATAGGATGCTTTGGATGCCAGAAGCTTAGCTGGCTTCAAAAATCTGTGGAAGAAAAGTCCATCGAGGGCTGCTGAACAAAGATGCGGATGAAACCTCCTGGCTCGGGCAGTTGGTGGCTGCAGGGCACCAGGAGCTGGGAGGGAAGATGGGGCGAAGGGCAGCTCCGTGCCCTCCAGGCTGCTGGGGGACGTGGTCACCCACTGGGTCTTCCTTGGGTTGCTGTGCAGGAGAACGGGGTGGCCTTTACCCGCCTCTCCTACGGGGGGGTTACTGCAGGTACCCCGTTTTCTCAGCTCGCCTTCTAGGAAACCTGTTTCCCAATTGAGCGGGCTAACTCTGCGTGCCAAGTGTCAAAAGCAGCTGAGCAACTGCTGGAGAAACAAGCTGGGGCAGAGAGCCGGGAGTGTTGTAAGCAAGAGGCAATTAAAGACCTAACTGTATTTCTTCACCGAGTCTTTTGAACGACTGCGCTAGCTTAATTCCCTGTACTTTCCACGCATAAAGAAGAGCAGAGGTTACGCTTTCCTCCGCTGAGCGCTTGTCTGAGCAGCTTCGTAATGTTTTGGGGTGTCGCAATGGGAGCGTGGAGTTAATCTCGCCGCTCTGGCAGGCAAAGCGTGGATAAACAGTGCCGTGGCCCCGGCGTGGGTGCAACCGGGGAGTAAATCATTGACCCCTCTAATGGTCTTGGAAGTCTTGTAGCTCTTTAACTCTATGGCTCGTGCTTGTGGCATTAAAGATGGGTGACTGAGGCCTCTCCCTTCGTGTGCTTTGTTGCAGACAAGGATGCAGAGCTTGCAGCCGGACCCCAAAGCCCAGTACAGGACCGTGTACGAAGCTCTGAAGAAGATTGTCCTTACAGAGGGTTTCTGGAGGCCTTTACGTGGGATTAATGTCACCATGCTGGGGGCTGGCCCTGCCCACGCAATGTACTTTGCCTGCTATGAAAAAATGAAAAAGTCTCTAAGTGATACTATCCAGCATGGAGGAAACAGCCACTTGGCCAATGGTATTTTTGATTTTTGCACAAAAAAAAGCTCGCAGCTAACAGCCTGTCCCTTGCTTGCTTCCCGCACTTAACCTGGCACCCTTCACCGTGCTCTGCTCCTGGAAGATCTGCTGTAGGCAGCCTGCGTTCATGCTGACACTGTAAATACCCGTACGGGAGGATGCAAGATGCAAACACGACCCTAGGCTTGCAGGTCTCGGCACCCGCTTCGGGAGTGCTGGGGAGGCAGGAGGAGGTCAGGTAGGCAAGTGTGGCACCTGCCCTCTAGTTGAGTCCTTTGTGCTGGTCACCGTGCTGGTCACCATGCTCCTCTGAAACCTGTGCCCTGCCTTAGGACTGCTGACTGCTTGGTAGATCTCTCTCTAGAGATGGTAGAGAGGGCTGGGCTGGCTGTCAGCAGCAGAGTAGAGAAGCCCTGCCTGGCCTGAAACCCCCGATGGCTCTGTTGTGCACCCTCCAAAGTCTTAGTCTAATCTAGATTTCTGCATTACTCCTTAATCTCCAATTATTCTAGCACAAGTAATCAGTACATTGGACAAGAGGTGTTCAGATGCAGTCGCAGGCTGTTCTGGCTTTATGTTGAAGGCATCATCTAAACCTCTTGAGGTTTGAAGTACAGGTTGTTCCAGATGTCTCCCTCGGAGCTCCAGCATGGTAAAGTGCACTGCATCCATGTGTGCTCGCATGCTTTGTTAAAGATTTTGATTCTACCGGGAAGGCTTTTGCTTTTAGGTCCAGCAATACTGCTGTAACAGCAGAAACCCTCTAATTGAGCAGCCAGGGGTGTTACAAAAGGGTTTGTGGAGAAGACATTCCTGCCTGGTCCTTGACATGATGTGATGGTAGGAGTCTGCCGTGGCAGTCGCTTGAATTGACCCAACCAGCTAGTTAAGGGTATATAATACCTTTGTGACTTGCTGCTTTTTGCTAGTGATGTGCTTGCTGTGTGTGCCTTTCAAGTAGCTACAGGCTTTCAGTACCAGCGGGAAAACCGAAGCGCTGTGTTAATGAGAAATGACCGAAAGTCATTTGGGCAAGGGAGAATTTGAGATGGAAGCCTACATCAAAGGAGAAGGTGTGGCTCGAGAGGCCCATCCTAGAGCCAATTGTAGAATCATTAATGGCTGGCTGGAGGTTTGCAGAATCTGTGCAATTAGTGTTTAAAACGAGACTGAGTAAACGGATGAAAACGCCTAATTATGGATGCGCTGAGCCAGTTCTAAACATTGCTCATTTCTCCATCCAGCGCAGGCTGAGCGAAGCCGGTGGCGTCTTGCACAGGCAAAGCCTTGCGAGTTGTAGGGAATAGCAGAGGTGACGGCTGTGATCCTGTGAGCGGATCCTGGTTTCTGCCAAGCTGCTTGGGCTGGGTTTTTCTCCACTGGGAATGAGTTGCTGGGTGCTTCCTTGGGCTTGCTGTGGAGCTGGGCTGCGGCTCCCCAGGCAGCGGTCCCCGGGTGCTTGGTGGTGCGTGGGCTGCCTGCAACATCGGCTGCTGCCTCTGTGGATGGCAGTGCCCGAGCAAGCCCCTGGCTTCTGAATCTTTTTTTTTTTTGAAGGATGCTCTTGTGTCTTGCAGGTATAGCTGGGAGCGTGGCCACGCTGCTCCACGACGCGGTGATGAATCCCGCTGAAGGTAAAGCCCTGTGCTATTGGGAAGTGCTGCACCCTGTTAGCCTGGGAAGGCACCGAGGACACCTTGTGCCATCTCAGCAGCTTAAGCCCTTTGCTTTAGTGACTCTGCCCAGCTCTTAATGAGCTCAGACAGGCCAGTGTAAAGGGCTAAATTCTGCCTGGCTGTTTTACCTTGCTTGCCAAGGGGGTTGCACAGCATCTGCGTGGCGTATCGTGACTTTCCAGGAAAACTGGTGTCACCTTACTAACACGATGCTGTTATATATATGCTCTGCTAGTGATCTTTACTGAAGCGGTGGTTTTTCTGAAGCTTTGGACCACCCAAACAAAACTGAGCTCAGTCGTGCTGTTAGACAAGTGCAGCAGCCGGTGGGACCATTCCTGAGTAGGTAGAGTCTGGCATTGGGAGCACTAACGGTACAGTGCAGCTAAATGAAGACAGTTAGCTGGATCCAGCTGTTCAGTGTTAATGTATCGTACTTCTGAGCTGGCCCAAAGTCAGGTTTTTCTGAAGGAAAAAAATGTCTCTAGTGTTTCAAATCCTTTTAATCGTATCATGATTAAATGAATTAAATTAATTGGCCTTTTGCTTAAGTCAATGGAAGTTGTTCCATTTCAGGACTTGGGACTGTAAGTGGGGTCTGTCGCGCTTCCCAGGTGACCTACAGTTATTTAATCACCTTTCTGCCCTTGTCCTCTTGGTATGGCAGTGTTTCTGCACAACAGCTCTGCATTCTTACTGATGCATCTGAGTGTCTTGTCAGTCTGCATGAATGCCTCTCTAGCTAGAACTGAAGGTTCTTTAATTAAGCTTGAGGAGTGCATTAGCCCATGGAAGCGGAGAGCTGTTGAACTGGGGCTGAGCTCTGGCCTGCTTCCCTCACTTGTTGCATTGAGTTTTTGGGGGGCTCTGGGCAGGTTGGGGGAAGCAGAGGATGTATGTGGCCTTGTAGATAAGGAGCTCATCACTACAGAAATGCCTCTCATGTCCTTGCAGTTTGGACTTGGAAGGGCAGGTTGGATCTGGATGGTTGGGGCTTGGAGCAGGGTTCGGTCTGGGTGTTGTGATGACCCAGAAACATGTGCCTTCGCTAATAAGTCTTTATCTCCCTGTGTCTGTCCCGCCTGGTGCTGTCTGTCCTGCCTTCACCCCCCGCGGCCATCGCCTGGACCAGTGGTGAAGCAGCGGATGCAGATGTTCAACTCCCCCTACAAGTCCGTCCTGGCATGCATAAGGACAGTGCAGAAGACGGAGGGGTTCGGTGCCTTCTACCGCAGCTACACCACCCAGCTCACCATGAACGTCCCCTTCCAGGCCATTCACTTCATCACCTACGAATTCATGCAGGAGCAGATCAACCCACGCCGGGAGTATAACCCCCGGACCCACATCGTCTCCGGTGCCGTCGCCGGGGCTGTGGCCGCCGCCGCCACCACTCCTCTGGATGTCTGCAAGACCCTGCTCAACACCCAAGAGAACATGGCCTTGAGCTCTGTGAACATCAGCGGACATCTCTCGGGCATGGTGAACGCCTTCAAGACTGTCTATCAGCTGGGGGGCATTTCGGGGTATTTCAGAGGGGTGCAGGCACGTGTTATTTACCAGATGCCTTCAACAGCCATCGCCTGGTCCGTGTATGAATTCTTCAAGTACTTTCTCACAAAGCACAAGCTGGAAAAAAGAACATCCTTGTGAAGGACTTAGGGAGGGTGAAGCGAGCCTCCACGTCCCCTCTGTGCGTGTCTGCGTGCGCCTGCAAGCCAGCAAGCTCTGGGTCTCTGCTGAGGAATGTGCCAGGTTTTGGTGGATTCCCAGCTGGCATCCACTTCTCCCTCCCCAGGGAAGGAGGGATTAAAGTGGTCCTCAGTCACATGTTCCCCTCCTTGCTTAAACAGTGAAATAGTTTATAAAGACTTATATTATATCTATTTAATAACTTTATTTTGGAGAAGTAAAATTAACTGATATTTTTCTCTGAATAAGTTTGAAGATGTAGTTTACTCCTCGCCAGAAGGCTTAGGTTATACAGCCTATGCTGGTTGGTTTTTTTTTTACAGCAAAGAAGCAAAATATCCTGTCACAGAACTTACTTTTTATATAAATATAAAATAGATGGATAATGTTTATCCTTTATTTTTCTACATAGGCATTTGGGTTGTTTTTTAAATACTATTGCAGCTAGATGCCGAGCTGTTTAAAAAGGGCTAAATTTTTCCATCCTGTGTAAGGACGACACAAAAGCATTTATTTTTATAGCCAGATTGGCTTTAATTATACAGCATTTAGCCCCCAAATGGTGGCCTGGATTCTCGTGTGGGTGTCAAGGTACTTGGTAGCCCCTTGAGACTTGCTGGGATGGGAGGAAGGAATGGGGACACCACTTTGGGAAACTGTAGGACACCAAGGAGGGGCACCCTAATATACCTGGTCACTTTGTGGGGGAGAGGGGGGAAACTGTCAATTCAGTTTTTTATAAGGAGACTCTTAAAAAAAAAATGTAGATTTTAAAGAATAGTATTTTTTTTGCAAACATTTTTTTTAAAGGTACATTTTTATGGTGTGTGATAGCTGAACAGCCTTCATCCTCCCTTAATTTATTCATATTTCTTTCTCACTAAGGCCCTGACCCTGCTTACAGGAGCGACCGTGCACATCTCGTAGCTGGTGGGATGGAAGCGGGGTGCACGGAGCTGCTCTGCTCCCTGGGGGGGACCGGAGCTTCTGTTTACAGTTCGGCTACTGAGTCGCAAGGGTCGCATCCTGGCAGCACCAAACCAGCAGCAGGCGGTGAAAGCCTTGGGAGAGTTTTCCCTGCAGGACCGAAGCCACCCCCCAGCCCATGTTTGACAATAAGCTGCTGCTCATCTCTGTTGGTGAGGGGAGGAAAGAAAACCTAACCTCGAGAGGTTCCTCGTGGTTTGGTTTGGTTTTGCTGCTGCGGGATGCTGAGTTTTGCGGTGGCCAGCAAAGCTGTGCCTGCTCGGGGAGGGCGGCAGCCCTGCTGCATGCCCTGCTCCTCCTGGGAATGGCTCTTCCAAACCAAAATGCATCCTTTAGCCCAGTTACTTGGGTGATCAGTAGTTAGTGAGGGATTTTAGGGGCCTGGATGTGTAAATACAAGTTACAGGACACCAGTCGGCAAATCTCCATCCTCCCTGGAACTGGTCCTGCCAGCAGCAGCTGATGTCTCGAGCTGCCACCGTCTCCTTAGTGCTCTGCCGTGGAGATGTGGCTTCAGCTTGCTGTCGGCACTGGGGGGGTCTGCGAGGGGAGCCGCAATGCGATGGGCAGTTTTGGGGTCACTGGAGGGGTCCCCTCAGCCAGGCGCGTTGCGTAGGATGACACTAAGCAGAGCGAATCCTTTTGCTCCGTTATTTGGAGAAGGTAAATCAAAGAGCACCTCTCTGGGTGGTGTTGCGTGTGCCTTGTGTAAATTAACCTTGTGCCACTGGTAGTGATGGAATGAGCTTCTTGCTGCCTTTTTGTCACTTAAACTGAATGAATCACTGTGTCAAATGCACCCTGTGTCTTAAAGTGTAAAAATTGTAAACTTGAGGCCACTGGTCTCGGTGTTGCAGCTGGAGAAAGTCCTCAGTTCTCTCTGCACGCGGAGATCCTCAAGGCTGGAGGTCTTTGAGCTGTCTGTTAGCCTTGGATGTCTTTTTCTATTGACTTTAGAAACTGGAGAGTCACTAACAGGAACCAGAACTGCACAAAATAGTTCCATCGGAGATGGGCATAAACACTTAGATGACAATTTTGGGTCACTTTAATATTAAAGAGGCAAACTGTAGCATAACGTGGAAGGCGACAGCTTTCAGTGCGACTTCAGTAGCTAGGAGTCGTACTCGGCAAGCGGTCCCCAGTGCATCATCCTCTTCTCCGGCTGCTTAGCTTTAACATTTCTGACTTCACCTTGGCTATTCTGGGAGAACTTCATCTCCCATCTGGAGTAACCTGTGAGTAGCTGGGAGACGAAGGCTGGCCTTGCCCAGGGACAGAGCCCATGGCCATGGAGTGATTGGGAGGGTGGTCGTGGTTTTGGCCAGCTGAGCATCCTCCTTGGAGGGGGAGGGAGCATCCCATTTTGGTTGCTAGCCAGAGCATGTCTGGGAACCTCCTGTGTGTTGAGCACAAGTAATTATCAGCCAGGTTTTCTTGGGAACTTGCTCTGCCTTGAGCTGAGAGTGGGCGAGGAGCACTTGTACGTTTATAGAGCTCTTCGTGGATTGCTCCGGGTATCCGATAAAACCAGACTTCCCATTCTGCAGCTGGGAATGTGCCCAGTCGGCCTAATAATTGCAGAGGTCTCGGATCTGTTGAAAGTGTTTCCTGCTGTACGTAATGCTGGATCCCCAGGTGAAAGCCCCTTCACCAAAGCTGTTGCTCCTTGTTCTCTTCTAGGTTTGCATTTGAAAGTTTTGCTGCGAGTCTGAAGTTTTATTTTAACCTGGTATGTGAAACATGTACTGCTGCTTTGTCTGCAACAAACGCACATATTATTTAAGGGGGAGGATGAGTAACTGTCTGCAGTTCTTAATTTTTGTTTTCCTGCCTTGGAATTTAATGTATTTCTTTTAAGTGTATATTTAACAATGCAGGAGTTCATTTGTGGAATGCTGCTACAGTTGTATCACTGGAGCTCAA
The DNA here is from genome assembly GCA_013401315.1 of Balaeniceps rex. Lineage (NCBI taxonomy): Eukaryota > Metazoa > Chordata > Aves > Pelecaniformes > Balaenicipitidae > Balaeniceps > Balaeniceps rex. The sequence goes on along the minus strand of VYZW01040107.1, from coordinate 24,843 downwards.
GGAAATAAAATATTTTGACTTTTGTCCTTTTTGGCTCGTGCTTGTGGCTTTCCTTAGCTGTGGAGCTGGGCGTTGAGCTGCGGCTGGGGCTGGGCAGCAGGAGGGTGTCGATGGCTCTGCTTGGTGGTGGCTGCGCTGATCTCTGGAGGAATGGTGCCTTCTAGTGTTGCCTGAGCACTCGGCAGGCTCAGCACCTCGCCATCTGAGTCAGATAAAGCCCTTTTGTCATCACATGGGAGGAAGAAAATACTTCTGGGAGGGCTTTTGCAGCCTGGCAGGAGCTGACATCTGCATCAAGGGCTTGCACTCCTCTAGGAGCCGCTGAAGAGTTTTGAAAGGGTTCTCTGGGCAACGAATGGGCTTCTGAGATTTGCGAAGCAAACCCACAGCCTGTGGCTTGTTCAGCAGCAAAGCCAATTCCCAAAACGGAATTTCTTTCCCCCTTTTGGAAGAAAGTGCATGGGGTGAAGGCCCTGCGGAGCTGCTTGTTTGCTGAGGTTTCAGTAATATTTGGTGTGTAATTTGAAGGGAAAACCACAGAAGATATTAAGCTGCTTTAGATCTTACCTTCCCCTTCAATAAAAAGGAAAAGACACGTTCACTGGTACGATTTCTGCCCTGGTGCTGGGGGAGGAAGGCTTCCCTTAATGCTGGGCTGAGCAGCACCAGGATAATCAGAGCTGCTGAGCTGCCCTGGGGCAAATGAGACCCCCGGGGCTTGGCCAAGGTGGGCTCTAAAGGAGAAAAGAAGAGTGATCCTTACCCAAAACATTTCAATTATGAAATCTCCAGTGTGGAGTGGCTGTTTCAGCTCCAGGTGGAAAATGGTGTGGCTCTGCGGGGGGATTTTGGTTTCCAGCTTCGTGTCTGATGCAGGTAGCTTTGCTCTGGTCCCATCCCAATGATAAATCATTGCGTTATTTAACGTTGTGTTATATAAACAGCCGTTATTTGCTGTCTCTGGCTGCTGTGGGAGTCTGGGGGCTCCGCAAGCAGAGCGGCATCGCTGCGGGGTGGGATTAACCGGGGCGGGGGGTGCCTGAGCAGCCTGCTTTGTACCCCAGACTTTGGTAACGCTTGGACGTGCACAAAAGCAGAAGGAATTCCTCGCCTCTTTTGGTGGTGGGGGGGTTTTTTTGGGGGGGAAAAGTTTGGTCTATCTAAAGTCTACCATACCTTATTTCTAAATGTGAATCTTTCCAACACTGTCAGGAGGATTTGGGGTTCTTGCAGTTCCTTTTCCTCCTTTTCACCTCTAATAAACCTGGCAGAGCCGCATGGTCCTTGTTCTGAATCTAGCACGAAAGCCAGGTTGTCTTAAAATAACATTTCAGCTTACCAAGCACTGTGCATCTCGGATTTGAAAAGAAGAGTCTCAAACTTGCTGTACATCTCCAGCCTTAAAAATCTGGAGCTGGATCTGAAGGGTTATTTGGGGAGCAGCCTCGTGTAATTTCGACGAGGGGATGGAGCACAATTCGTTTCCGATCAGTTTGGTTTAGAGAACAACAGGTTTGAAATAGCTGCTGATCCCCAGGGTGTGCACCTTCCAGCGACGCGGGAGGAGTTGATTTCGGCGTGTTCCCAGTGCAGCGGTTAAGAGATGGACCTAAAATCCTGAAGATGAACTTCTGTTGGGCCGCAGCCAGCCAGCAGTTCTGCCCCGGCCCCTGGGGGCTGGCAAAGGGCAGCTCAGCTGGCAGCAATAACGATAATTACAGGGTTTAGCAGCAAGCACCTACCTGGGGAGCCAAGGCTGGCTGCAAAGGGAAGCAGCACCAAGATGCTGCTGTCCTTGGCCACCCCGAAGGAAAAAGGACTTTTCCTTTTCTCGCATATTCTGCCCTTTTGCTTTTCCTTGGTTTTTTTAAATTTTCTTACTGTCAGTGAAAAATCAAGAAAGTCCAACGGACCGTGGAGGTGCTGGGGTGGAGAGCAAGCTGCCGCGCCTGGCTGATGAGCTTGAGAGACAAGATCAAAAGACAAAGTGCTATTTATGCCCAGCAAAATGTTTTTGACGGGTTTATATTTCTGTTTGCATTGTAGAGTAAATATTTAACCCCCCCTTTCCCCTGTGTAGTAAACATGTGCCATCCAGAAGGGTGAGGTATGTAACACGCTTCTTGCATACCTCTTAATCGCTGAATACTGTCTTTACACGAAGGCTGGTGAGGACCCCAACATTTCTCTTTATCATAGTCACCGTTCAGCTCCATCTTATTCTCAGTAATTCCCCAAAAAAGTGAGAAATGCCCCTAATCTGTGTCTGCACAGGAGGGAAGTTTTGTGCTCAGGTGCCCTGTGGTCACAGGTGACAAGGATTACATGATTAAACCTGCGGCTAGGTGCTGATAACAGCCATTCCTGTCCACCTCTTCCCCATTAGACCCAGAGGGACTAAGGGATCTCTACCCCTCAATTACTCAAGGCTGCCAAAGCTCTGAGTTAAGCCTACTGAAATAAAGGAAAACCACCCAGAAAAACTAAAAACCCATGGAAGGAGACTCCATGCCCTTGCAGGATGCCCTGGGAGAAGCTTTCCTCACCTGCCTGAGAGGGAGACGTGGCTGCAGCTCCTCCGGCCCCGCCATCCCCGAGGACTTGAGGCTGCTCTCCTGGTGAGTAGTTAAAACTTTCCCTATTTTTCCTCTGGTTTTGGTTTGCCTAAAAGTTGCCTGACTTCATGAAATGCTTGTTTTGTGCTGCATCCTACTGGCGCTGCAAATAAGAATGGAAAGCGTAGCTGGTTATTGAGGGAAATAAAGAGATGTTTTTCGTTAGGAGAGCGGGGGTGGCTGCAGAACCGGGAACGCCTGGGCTGAGCCCTGGTTTTCCCAGCAGGAAAAGGCTGCGGTCAGGAGAAGGGGACGATTTTCCCTGGACGGGGAGGCTGGCTCAGATTACTAGAAAGGCTGAAGGACCTCTGCAAAATATCACCTCGATGGTTGTCCCTTCTCCCTCCTTTCTGTTTTAAACCGCTGGCATCTGCCTGGCCTGTTGGTGGCCATCAAGTGGAAACGGGGAATTCCTGCAGCGGAGCAGGAGGGGACACGTCCGTGGGTCATGCGGGTACCAAGAGCCGCAGCGGGACGCGGTGGAGCGAGCAAAGCCCCAGGGCGTCACCCCGGCTCCTCCATCACCTCCAAACTTTTGGGATGGCTCCCCGGGAGAAGGAATGAGCCGCTGGAGGTGCCACCCGTGGGCATGTGGCACTTGCCAAGAGCCGTGACACGCCGATGTCCCCATCTCCCCCCGGGCTGGGTGGTGTTTTGCCCTGGGAATGCATCTGATTTTCTAATTGACACTAATGGTTTCTTTGGAACCAGTACAGGTTATTGTGTAAATAGCTTTTGAGGGTATTTTTCAATGCATCTTATTTATCCAGTAGACCGTAGCGACTCCTTAAACTTGCAGATTTCCTGCAGCGAAGATCGATATGGCGGCGGGTGTTGCCTTCGCTGCGCTCAGCACTCGTTCGTATATCGAAGCCTTGGGTTGCTACCGACAAATAAATTCCCTTCTACTGTGCAGTCCGTGCTTTATAAACTTCCCAACCGGTATTTTTCCTAGGGGTCTATAGTGTACAAGACAAGTAGAAGAGGGAAAAAAAAAATTAAATAGCAACTGTAATATCTTGGAGCTTGCATGGGTGAAAGGAGAGATAGCAACCGAGGGCTTTGCCGGAGGGTGGAAGGTGCCTCCTCAGCATCAGTCATGATGCCGGGGGACGAATGCTCCGGGGGCACGTGGACGGTGGCGATGGCCGCATCACCGCGACAGTGTCTGGGGGTGCCGTCCTGGCAGAGGCGTTAGGGACGGCGGTGGGTGCAAGGGCTCCGGGCCCCACGGGGCGCGGGTGCTCTCCCCGAGCCGCCAAAGCCCCGGCGTTTGGATTTTTATTGAAGTCATTCGATTAATCCAGGATCTAGGCTGTGTTTATTCACCGCATGTGTTTATTATCTAGCGTGCCTGATTCTTTGTTTCTCTTCAAATATTGTTTCTGCTTTGAAGGGTAATGAACATAAAGGCAAATATCTCACCTTTTCCCTCTCGAAATTTTACTAAGCTGCGTGTTTACCTTGGGTGACAAGATGCAGCTCATGGAGTGAAAGGTTTTCCGGCCACACCTTAACCCGCTATCTTATTCTGCCACGATTGTCCACAAAGGGAATAAAAACATTGGTATTTATCCACGAGATTTAATTCCTTTTAAAAGACAAGGGATCCGTTTGTAGAACAGGTAAGTGTTTTCTGCTGGGCTCTGCAGGTGTAAATCTGTCGTGGAGCATTGCAGCGCGGCCAAGCCCCGGCTGCGGATGGCTGTGGTGGAGGTGAACGTAATTCCAGCCTCAAATATTGCCAATTTTGGGTCATGAGCCTTTTGGGCCTGGAACTAAGCAGGTCCCCTATCCCCAATACGCAACATACCTCCCCAGGGCAGCATCCTCACCTTCGCTTCACTCGCCGCCTGCTTTGCTGCCAGCACAGAGCCCCAGTATTGGCAGTTTTGGTGGGAGGAGGAAAAACAGGTTTTCCCCCAGTTTTCTTTTTCACCTGCTATGATTTGCACAGCACAAGTCTGGCTTTGCCTGGAGGAAACTGAACCCTCCAAAATCTGCTCAGAGGTGCAGGCCTGCAACAGCCAGCACAGCCCAGACACCACCACTGATGAATCAGACCCTACGTTAATCACCTTCGCTTAAAATTTTCCATTATTTTATTTGCTTTAAAGCTTTGCTCCCCGTGATGTTTTTAGCAAGCGGTACGAGAAGCACGCAGCGATCGGTGCCCCCGGGGCTGCTTTGCGGAGGAGATGAACTCTGGGGAAAGAGAGTGTGGTAGATAAATACTGCTGTAATTCCTTCTTTCACCAGCGCAAATAGAGGATGAGGAGGGTTGATGTGCCATCGACACCCAGCGAAAAGCCGCTGGGCAGGGAGGGGTGAAATATTGGTCATTTGCTAAATAACGCCCAGAGGTTGTGTGGGCTGGGAATGGGGAGGCCGGGGGAAAGCTGCGGAGAGCAGAGAGCGCCCTCGTCCCTTGCCAACGGCAAAATCTGGGTGAAAATTGAGTACGTCTTGGTGTTGCGAATAAAATGAGTTCCTTGGTCCCTCGTCTGAAGCCCGAGAGCTCCGGACCCTGGGGTGGACGATGCCCTGGCCCTTTGCTCACTGTCTGGTGCCCAGGCGTGGGGCTGCCTGGTGTTGAGTCGGATCTCGCAAAGGCACCTTGAAGGCTCCCCGGGTCCTGCTCCAGGATTTTTGCCCTAAAATTCTCCATTTGCCTATTAGTTAGTGTGAAACCCCCCGATGTTTCCGCGTTGCCTGTGCTGATGGAGGCAAGGCTGTGCCTTTGGGGTGCAGTCCCGTTTTGTCGCTGGCTTTAGCGGTGACTATCGCTATCTCCTCGTTTAATTAGGCTGAGCGGCTGGCTCTTGAATTGCGCTGGGATCAGTCTGGATTTGGTACCTCTTCACGTCCAGGTCATCAAATACATCATGTTTCTGGGGAGCAGGGAACTGAGCCCCCACAGTGGTTTTATAGGGAAGCTTGGGGCTTCCCAGGGACCTGCTGCAGGATTGGTGCCAACTTGTAGGTTATCTCCATTCCCTCCCTTTTAAAGGGCTGAGGGATAAAACCTGTCGTGAAGAAGTACCGTTCTAGGGGGAAAAGTTGATGCAGGTAGCGACTCGCTGGGGAACATCACGGATAGCCAGACTAAACCACTGGTATTTGGGGAAAAACTGTTTCATCATGGAAACTTGCCTGGGAGCTGAGCAATCTGCATCGCCCCACCTCGTACGTGAGGATACCTAGCAGCAAACAAATCCGATAGACGCTGGCAGAGCTCCCGGCCGCCGCAGCGCTCAGAGTCTAGAAAAAGGATTAATATTATCTAGCTGGTACAAAGGGAGACCACGTCCGACTTGCTTCGGACCCAGCTTGGGGGGGAAAACATCTGCAGGCGTTTGAAGGGAACATCTGGCGTTTACTGCAGCCTCTGGGCTGCTCGGTCCTCCGCCGACCCCAGCCCTGCGCCCAGGCTGGGGAGGGAGCTTTGCCTTGGCCCCGACGAGCGGCACAGCCGTTGGGATGATGTTTGTAAAGCATTTGGACATCCTTCTGCGGAGGAAATTACTCTGGGTGTACCCCCGAGTTACCCTGTCCTGTGTAAATCCTGCAAATCTCCACCCCAAAAGCCTGGGTGCTGCCATCCCCCATGAGAAAGCGGCTCCAAATGAATAATTGCTTCGCTGGAGCTCGGCCGGTGCGTTTTCCCGGTTAACCCAGCCATTCATTCTCGGGGAGTGGCGAGGAGCCCCGGGTGCCCCCACCCAAGCTCTGTTTGCACAGAGACTTGTGCTAATCCCTTCGCTTTCCGGTGCAGCGTGAGCAGGACCCCGCTGTGCCGCCTGGGCTGGGCGATTCGCCCGCAGGTGGAAAAGTACCGCGGGAGGCTTTGCCGAATAGCTGATACCCCTGATTTACCTCCTCCCGGTAACGCGGGGTCCCTCGCTCCCCCTTTGCACCGTCGCTGCCGAGAGCCCTGATCCAGCCTCGCCAGGCTCGGGCGATGCAAACTGTTGGACACAGAGGATGTAAAATCATATTGCGTTGGAAACCCAAACTTAAAAGCTGGGAATATCTCCCTGGGAGGCTCAGGATGGGCAACCGGGGCTCGGTGGGGCTGTGCACGGCCAAGGGGACTGGCCTTGCTCTCAGGTTGTACCACCTCGAGGATGAGAAAAACCCTGCTTTTCTGGAAATCTGGTTGTCCCAAAAGGCTCTGGATGAAAAGAAGAGTTGGGGAGACCACGCGTGGCTGCTATCTCTTAGAAACCCAAACCCTAGTGCTGCAAAAAGCCCGAAGTGGGAGCAGAATTGGGCAAACCCAACAGCTACAGCACCGTGAGCATCCTCCCCCGCTGAATCTGCAGCGATCCCCCCCCGACTCCCGGCACCAGCCGGTGGGAATGTCCCGCCGCGGCCGGAGCCTCCCTTACGTCCTTGCTCTCCCTGCCAGCTTTCCGAGCAGAGGGCAAGGCCGACTCCCCCGTGCAGCACGGCCGGAGGCAGAGCCCAGAGGCTGCAGCTCCCTTCTGTGCCTCTCGCCCCCAGGAAGGGCGCTGCCGGGGGTCCGCGGGGTCTGCAGTGAGGCTCTGGCGAGGCGACCGTGGGTGACAGACGTGGTGCCCCTCTTCCCAACCGCCCCTGCTTTCCTATTTTGGGCTGGGGGACAAAGCAACGCGCCTGAGTCCGTCCGCTCAGCCACCTGGTACCTGACTCCAAAATCCTTTTTCTTTGCTCCGTTTCCTTTTTCTTCCAAGACCGGAGCATTTTGACACAAAACCCACCCATATAAGCTTCGCTCCTAACTCCTTTTCCTGTAAAAATACTTGTCTTATCTCCTGACTTTCCCTTCTGCGAGTGGGCCGCCATAAATTACCGCAGGCAGACGGCTTTGGAAGCACTTCCAGGGCTGTTCGCTGCAGATTTCTCTCCGCCTTCGGCTGTTCTTAATAAATGGTGCCCAGACCATAACAGAATAAAGAGGAGGAATGCGCCTTGGATTTCTGTGAGAGGCAGCAAAGGAGTTTCCCATGGGAACGCCAAGCTGGAAAGCTGCATTTTGCCACTTTTTTTTTTATTTTCTTTTTCCCCCCTTTCATTTCTTTCCCCATCGGCTGTCCGTCGTGGTGAAAATCGGCCTCGATGTCTGTGCCACTCGGCTTCTCCCGTGCTGCCCTGACCCCTTTCGGCATCGCTGCCGCTGGGATGGCTCGCGGGCGGGGGGAGCGCCGGGTGGTCCAGCACCTCGAAACGGGCTGTGGGGCTCCCTGCCGCAGGACGGCCCCGCCACCGAGGCGCTGGCTGGGTTAGAAAGAGATGAAGCGTTTCTGTGGATGACAAGAGCATCCAGAACCAGAATAGTAAATATTGACAATCCTCAAGGGTTTTTAAGAGCTCTAAATCCTGGTGCTTTATGGCTTAGCTTGCCTGTCTCCTTGGGGAGCATCCGCACATCCCAAAAGATGCATCTTAGCGCTCGTTGCCGAAAGGTTTTCTGCGCTTCCCTCCAAAGCGTCTTTGTAATAACTGGGTACAAAAACGGGGGGGAAACACCGCTCTGATGCAGCCTGGCACCTCGGGTGTCCTTGCGTTTTCCACCCCCTGTTTAGCTCCATGTAGCGAACTTGTTCCCACTGCTCTGGTTTGCAAATGTTGCGTAGGTCAAGTTGAAGATTTTTCTTGGCGCCGGTCCTGCGAGTCCTTGCCAAGTATGCGGTTTATTGCATGCAAATGTTAGTCAACAGTTACATTATCCAAAGGCAGCCTTTTTTCTTCTTCTATTTTTTTTTTTTAGCTTTAAAGAAATGATTTGGCACAAACAAGTGTAAATGTTATGTCAGCATGAGACACCATTTAATCTTGATGGATATGTTAGTGGCGGAGCGTGACACTAATTGATGGACATTAAATGATGCTTTCTGTTTCCAGTTGCGTACAAACAGGAGTTCTGCTTCGTTAAGGCTGATTAAAACTCCCCGTCTCCGTAGTTAGGGTGGGATTTTTCTTTTCTGTATTAATCAAGGGGATATTTATCACCGGGAAAGCCTGCCATCTCGTTCCCCTTGCTGTGATGAATGCTTTAACACTCTCGGATGATTTGGTTATCCAAACAGTACGGTCCTTTTTTTGTCCTCGTGCTTGGTGCTGGGGGGGGGGAAGAAAAAAACCCCAACTGGAAGTCTGTCTTCTGTCCATAAGGAAACCACTTGGGGGTTGCAGAGAACAGGGCTGGGAAGGAGAGGAGGGAGGGCAGTGCTGCGCAGGGCTGAGCCAGAAGAGATGTTTCTCCATGGCAGAGGCTGTGAAGGAGCCGGAGCTGCTGCCCGCATCCCTGCCTCCAGCCGGCAGCGGTGTCGGCCCCACGACCTGCTTCAGCAGCTGCCCACGCTGCAAAACCCCTGCGCTTCGCTGCGCCTGTGTTGCAGCAGACTTTGGCGTGCAACAGCTTTTTGGTCTGGGTTACGAGCAAGGCAGATCCCGTAAGCAGGATTAGTGCAGGGGGAGGGGACCGACCTCCAGCCCTGGCTGCGGGGACCGCTGCTTGTCACTGCCCGTGACAAACGGTCACCCACGTACGGGAGCTGTCGTTCCCTTCCACGAAATCGCCGGGTGAAGGCGGCGGAGCCTGGCAAGCTGCGTCTGCCTGAGGATTTGGCTGTTGAGGATCCAGCACCAGCCTCCTAAGGCAACAGGGGCTCCCCTGAGACCTCATTTTGCCACCTGGGTGCCTGCTTTGGCTTTTGGTTTTTTTTTTTTCCTTTTAAGACTATTAGAGTACAAAATTAATCTGGCAGTAATGGTAGTTATTGCAGCTCGCTTTCCATTCGGGAAAAGTCACTGCTGCCAACAGCAGAGGGGAGGGGGTGTGTGCCCGGGCAGGCTGGGACCCAAGGTCGGTCCCTCTCCGCCTCTGTACGAGGGGGAAACGGTCACGCTGGCAGCTCCCAGGATGAATTCTTCTTCTTCTGGTCCTACAGAGCCCAACGCTGCCCCTGATTACGCTGATGTGGTTGCAGGACTGGAAGGTAGGGGCAGAAATAAAAACTGGGACCAGAGCTTATAGTGCAAAAGTCACTGGGATTGTGCTTAAATTGTGGGATTACAGGTGATTTGGGGGTGATAAGGAAAGCACTTCACTAGATAAGCTCTTACTTTTGGGAAACAGTCACCTGTTTCCAGCTCATTGGACAGTAAATGGGGTTAGAGGATGCTCAGTGGTACTCTATACCTGGCTGGATGAGTGCTGGAGCAGCGCTTGGTGCTGAGCACCTAGAAATAGTGATGAACGGTGATTTACCACCTGCAAAACCTCGTGAGCTGGTGCCTGGGACAATCCATTGCACAAAACTCACCCGAGCGCTGTGTCTGCAACAGGCGTTGGTGCTGGTGGGACAGCCGCGGTCGTTTCGTGGCAGAAACAGGGGTTAAAAGAAAATCCAAGCAAGGGTAAAAAAACCCACAGAGGCAGCTTGTTTTTAATAAAGGCTCCACGCTCTTTATTCCAAAGGACAACGCACATCAGATAAAATAGTATCAAAAAATATGTACAAAAATAGCGACTATCTGCACTGGACTTGCTTTATACCAAAGTTAAGTACGAGCACTTGGGTGTTGAAGCAGCAAGGGTATTTTACTGCTTGTAAACCATGAGCTGGGGAAAAAAAAAAGTAGCTATGACACAAACATTTTTCCCAAAGAAGCATCCAAGAAGTTCAGTTTATATCTAATTTTCCCAGCCCAATTCAATCCTTCCCAGCGTAACGTGCCTGTCCCTGCTGCTCTTCCGCTGTCTGCGCAAAGGACGCACCGTGATCCCTGTTCCGGGCAGCTCTGGGATGGGCAGAGCTGCTAATCCAGCGTATTTGGTGCAAACACAGTGTCTCTGCAGGGATTTAAGCAGCATCCCAAGGGTCCGTGTGTGTGTGAGCCCATGGGATTTTGACTTTCTCCATCAGGAGGGATGCGTGCCCTGCGGGGGCTTGGCTTCGAGGCCATAAGGGCTTTTTTGTTGTTGTTCTTCCAAGCAAAGTGGATAAGCAGCAGGGCTGGGTTTGAAACACATTGCAACAGCGCAGGGGAGATGGCCTTCTGGCCCGCGCGCCGGCTGCGAGACACCGGGCTGGGGGATACGCAGCATCCGAGAGCAGGAGCTGGAAGAAAAAATGTTATCTCAAGATATTAGGGGTTACTTTCAGACAATTAGAAAGCAGCTCGTTGTCCTCCAAATCGGGCGAACAGCTTTGATAGCGAGCGCAACTGAATATCCGCCACAGAGGGGTTCAGTTTGCACGTTCTCCTCTCCCTCCCCCCGAGTTTTTCCTCACCCACGTACCTCCAGCAGCTTCGTCTCTGCTGTGCCTGTGAGCTTGCAAGATCTGGGTCTATTGGCAAGGCAAAAGATCCGTTTCCAAACAATCTCGTTAAAAGGGACAGATCTAAGCAGTTTCTTAAACATTATCTAACGGTCTGTATTTCCCCGCTGCGGGAGGGAGTTGGACCACTGTGATTTTAAAGTCTCTCTCAGAGAGAACAGGCACCACAGAAACATTTCTGGAGGTTCACAGGGAAGAAACCTCCAAGTACTTTTGTTTGAGAAAATTAAATTTGTTCCAGCAGAGCTCTGCTGATTTACACTAGCTGAGAAATGGCAGCTGAGGTGTCTCCTCTCTTGGAAATCTCATTTGTTTCTACACTTTCTCCCACAGACTTAATGGCACCTGCAGTTGTGAGTATGACTCGTCACAAACCAGATAAATCTCTGCTACTCCGCTAGTGCAAATCGTTGTCGTCTCGCTAAAAAGTCACTGGTAAAGATCTCATCCTCTTGCTTCCCTGACGCCTTGGCGCTGGGGATTGAGCTGATTTCACTTGCAAACAGGGAGTTTGCTGCTGCAAAAGCTGCCGGGGGAGCACTGAACCCTTTGAGCTGTTGCTATTTTAAATAGCTCGTACGGGAATGTTCAAACAGCGTCAACACCCGGATATGCAAAGCTCATCTGTCATTGCGCTATTGTCCGTGTTCTCGAGGCTTTCTGGTTTGGCTTCTCAAGGCTGTTAAGGCACCGGCAGTTGGCATCTCGGCCGTCGAAGGGCAGAGGGATGGGTTTGGCTGGGGGTGAGCTGGCACGGGTCCATGTCGGCCACCTTCGCTCCTGTTCTGGCAAACCTGGTCCCCGGCTGCAGCTCCGTGGCCGTCAGGCACTTCAGGTTGTTGTTGCTTGCGGCAGAATGGGGTTTAATTCTCCCCAAAAGCGCGGTGCCCCAGGTGGAGGCTGCGGTGCTGCCCGATGGCGCACAGAAATCTTGGGGGAGCTCTAAGTCCCCCCTAGGACCATTAGTGATTATGGTATCGATGGCAGAAATGTGAATTTTTTTGCCTTTTTTTTTTTTTTTTAAGCCTAGTTTTTAGATCATACAACAGCTGGTGGCCCAAGTGGCCGCACTGGGGCCGTACCAGTGCCAGCCCGGGATCAGCAGTTTGCTTTTTGCCAGCCTGATCTCAGCAAGGGGCAAAGGCTTCAGGGGGGCACAGGAGACTTGGGAGGGGCAGAGCGGGGCGATCACCATCTCCGGGGCTGGAGCATCCCTTGCTTTCTGCCCCCGAAAGAGCCTGCAATGCTTTACAGCTGCAGATCAACCCCAGAGCAGTGCTGTCAAGCGTGCTGAGTTACACGCTTTTAAAATCTTGGGCTTTTTGGGTTTTTTTTTTTTTTACTTTTAGCAATGAGAGAGACTTGTGCGGCAGCTAGAAGATGCTGATCATGACTGCGAATGGGGTCTCCCTCTCCTAATTAGCACTAGAAAAAGCGACGCAGTATTAAAAAAAATATATATTTTAACAGAAAAGGCTGCTTTCCGCTTCAAAAAGCCGTTACCACCACGAGGGACTCCAGCCGTTCAAGTAGTAGAGGCAAGGCAGGTAGTGCCAGCCGCCCCGCAGCGCCAGCAGCGATGCTGCGGGGAGCTCGGCCGCTTTCTGCCCGGCCAGCCGCGTGTCCAGTCTGCTGATATCGGAGGCGACCTGTTTCCTCTTGGTTTTATACCTCCTGTTCTGGAACCAGATTTTCACCTGGGTCTCGGTGAGCTGCAGGTGTTTGGCCAGGTGGGCTCGCTCGGGGGCCGACAGGTATTTTTGGTGGCTGAATTTCCGCTCCAGTTCGATGACTTGGGTGTGGGAGAACGCCGCCCGCGAGCGCTTCGCCTGCTTGGGGGGACGCTGGGCGATGGGCAGGGGTCGCAGCGGGGGGTCGCAGTCTGACAGGTAGGTCTCCGCCATGGCATCTGCGGGAGCAAAGAGCTGAGAATTACCCGCTTGGAAATCGCCCGAATCACTTGCTTTTTCCCTTCCAAAGAACTAAATATTCATATTATCTTGGAAATATTTTCATTTAATGGTGTGAACGCCATCTTAAAGCCATATAAGGCAGTTTTTGCTTCCTAAATCACACTTTCTTAATTCATATAAGCATGCATTGATATGAACATACATTCAAGGGACTAAAATAACACAGAAAGGGACATTTTGCAATGCTGGTGGAGCTCTGCCTAAAACCTCAAGGTACTGTTGTTACGTACGTTACGGCATCGACAGCTCTTGAGGTTTTTATCGCAGAATTCCCACTATCGGGCACTTGTTTGAAACCTCCTCTCTGCTGTGCCTCTGGGAAAGCCTCATCCCCAAAGAAAACAGATTTTGATCCTCAAGCTACAGAGGATAGCTCAGAAATGGGAAATGGGTGCAGCTTAGAGCAGACCGCAGCTAGAAAGCATCGAAAATAAATTCCTCCCTTCTCTCTTCCACGACTCCAAGGCGATGCCAAGACATTTTGGGGCAGATTTTTAAACCTTCAGGCCTGGGTTTACGTATACAGCTGCAGACCTGGCCTCGGCTCACAGCTCCAAAGCAGCACCTCAGTGTTTGCCTCCGACTTATTTCTCATGGCACCGATGGGTCACCTGAGCCACGGCCCAGAACGGTGCTGAGCTCCCTGGGAAGTGTCACCTAGAAATGTTAAAACTCCTTAAGTCAATTAATTTATGCGGGTAGTTCCTTTCTGTGTATTACCCAGCTTGGGACAGAAATAGGCCAATTTTTTTTTTTTTTCCTTTAGTCGTTTCTTAGTGTATTTTCTTAAGCTGTGAACATAATGCTCAAGACAGAAACAACGGGCTTAATTCCCAGCTTGTGTAAATCACGGCTGTCCCACCGACATCCCTGGAGCTGCGCTGATTTACACGAGCCACTTTCTGGGAGATTTGGTACAGCTTTTAACGATCTGCGTAATAATCAGCCTGGTGGCTCTTTCTGAACTTGCTTTTATGTAGAAGCTTCTTTTAATAGAATTGAAACATAAAGCCAAAATTCCCCTGGCAAGGGCTCTCTTAGCAAGCAAGAGCCGGTCGCTAGAGAGTTCAAAATTGCTTTGTTGGCTGCTGCAGCTCAGCTCAGGACCGCCTGGGCAAGGAAAGGCTCAGTCCCCTCCTGCAGCCCCAGCCACGCTCGTGCTGCTGCGATGAGAGAGGCACTGGTCAAAAAAATTTGCTTCCGAGCGGGATTTTTCGGTACGTTGCTCCTGCAGTGAAATGTTATTGCCAGCAACGAATTTAGCAGTTGCACGCTAGAAAGAGGTGCTGGCAGCGCTGTATCGAGAGGAGCAGGATCATTATTAATAACCCACGCGCTGCGCAGTGGTACAGGCAGGAGCACGCTGCCGAGCCCGTGGGGAAGCTGAGCCCTGCCGCAAACGGCACAAATTCAACGTGGGGGCTTTCAAAACATCCCCGGACCGGAGGCACCGAGGAGCTCGGCTGCGGCAGCATCGCCGCAGCGACAGCTGCGTGAAGGATGGGCACAAACTGCCTCTGAGCTGGCAGCCCTGAGGTGCCCTTGCTGGGGACCTTCTGCATTAAAAGGGAACTTTATTTCCCAAGATATCGCAGCAATCCGTCGGCTGGGCTTTATTGAGACAGTTTTAGGCAGATTCACTCCTTTGAGTTATTTGAAGTGCCTGGCAAAAGGCTTGCACGTAGTTGTTATTTCTCTCCCACTGCTGAAGCGCGGGCACTCCCTGGTATTTAAAGCACAGCTCGTTTGGCTTTGGCGTGCTCGAGGCAGCCGGGTCTGGATCCTGCCCCTCGCTTGACCCAAGCGTAGACATTGCTGGTCCATTCCCCGGCCAGCGGGCTCAGCCAGGAGCTTCCACTCCCTTACCTGTGTCCGCCTCGTGGGGTGTCCCTCGGGCTTGGGATGCTCCTGGGGGATGAGGGCTCCCGGGGGGGTGCCCTGGGGCAGCCTGCGGTGCCGAGATGCCCTCGCTCCCCTCCTCCACGGCCGCCCCTGGCTTCCCATCCTCCGGGCTGCCAAACCCTCCGCTCTTGCCCCGCTCCGGCCGCGCTCCCCGCTCTGCCCCATCCCAGAGGATGTCTTGGATGAGGAAGGACGTCCGGGGCCTGGAGGAGACAGGCGTGGTCTGCTGGGCTGCCATCGGGGTCTGGCTCATCCCCGCTGGGGTGCTGCTGGGTGCTCTCTGCCTCCTTGCGGGGAGCACCCCGGCACTCATCCTCCTCTTCCTCTCGCTGCCCAGAGGCACGCTGGCTTCCCACCCTCCCGGCTCTGCATTTATATGGCAGGCAGCCAAGCCTCCCGGGCCTGATTGGAGATCCCTGGCAGGAGTCTACGCCCTTCGGTTGTGTCTTGGCTCCCGCAGGTTTTCTGGCTGCTCGCTTCTCCCTCTTGCTCAGGTCACCCTTCCCCACGGACCCACGGGGTCACAGCCAAGCCTCAGCCTCCTCCTTTGCCCCCCTTTGCTGGTGAATCACCCCCGAGCTTTTACAAGGAGAGGAGGATGCCTAAGCCGAGTTCATCCTTTTTGGGATCAAAATGCTGCCAAGGTGGGGGTTTTGGCGAGAGGAGGGGGGAGCAGCGTCGCTGCCTCGGCGGGATGCTCTGCAAGGGGACAGCTTCTGCAGCCCCAGCCCCAGCGAGCTGGTGCTGCGCTTGCTCCTGGTTATGGAAATTGTTTATGTCCAGGGGTAATCCCTAGAGCTCTTTGGGGAAATGCTGTTTTCAGGGGAAAAAAGTGAAGAAAATAAAAGGATTTGGTTTTTTCTTTTTTTTTTGTATTTTGAGGGATTTGAGGGGTTTCTTCAGAAACTTCCATTTTGATGCACTTTCAGTTTGCTGAAAAACAGGGCAAAAACATCGAAGACATTTTCATCAGCTTTGCAAAGCTGCTCTAACGAGGGCTTTAAAATGAAAGCTAAGATATAACAGACAGGGAGAGCAGCTCCAGAGGCAAATGCTTACGCAGAAAGGGGCAGAGGGTTCACATGAAAATTTAAGCCTAAACCTCAGACTAATTCCTCAGCCAGCTGTGGAATGGGACAGCATTTATTTCAGAAACCTTCGTGTCTTTATACACCATCCTGCAAGGCCCCGTGTCCAAAGGCACCCGAAAGGAGCAAAACCTTCCCCATTCCAAGAAAACCCACGAGCCGAGCTCTCCATTATAGCAGATTTTTTTTTTTTTTTTTGGAGCGTCCACTTTATTTGTAGTTGTTCTTCTCCAGTTTCTATTTGGAAAACAACTCCCCGCTCGCCACACAAACAGCTGCGACCCCCCCAGATGTGGGCAGCACATGATTAAAAAATCACCTTGCCCCATCATAAGGCAAAGCAATCTGGTGGGGAAGCCCCCGCGGGAGCAGGATTTGGCTCCGCAGAGGCAGATAAGCAGCATCCCTGGGAGCTGCAGGCACCCTCTGAGCAATGGATGTATCTATGCAGTATGGATGTATATATACCATATGGATGCATCTATACAGTGACCCCCATAGCCCTTTTGCCTGCAGACTCCTTTTGCTGTTGGAATAACGTAGCACTGATCGCCTCTTGTATTCCTAAAGTCTTCACTCCAACCCAGCCCCTCGTCCTCAGCCGAAAAGCCCAGGCGAGGGGTTTTTTTAGCCTTAAAAAGGGAAACAATAGATTTCCCTGAAATCCCCGGAGAACTTTGTTGATTTTATAGGAGGGTGTTTGGTTACGGCTGCCCGAAGCCCAGAGCAGGTTGTGCAGACATGCCCCAAACCCTGCTTTTCACCTGCTTTTTTCTCTCATTCTTTAACCTGCTGATGCTCCTGGCTTAGAAAATATCCCCCTGTATTCCCTGTACGCTTGGAAAACTTCAGTAGCTTCAATAATTCAGCCTCATTAACCTCCTAGAGCCCACGAAGGGAATCTGGAAAGATTTATGAAGCAATTGGAGCCCAAGAGTATTATTGCAGCCGTGCCCTGGCCGCTGGCCCTCTAACCCCCCGGCCTCGCTTCTGGCATAGGGTGCTGCTGCTGCGGCCGCGGTGGGTGGGNGCGGTGGGTGGGTGGGTGGGCTGCCCACGGCTCCCTGCCCGCCGGCTCCAGCACTTCATCATTTAGTAGTGGACAGCTACGGTTGGACTCGATGATCTTAAGGTCTTTTCCAACCAAATGATTCTATGATTCTATGATCTGGATCCCACTCTGCTGCCCAGGGTGGCTTGGGACAGAGGGGGAGCCCTGAGGGGCACCGGGGGGTCTGCTGGCAGGACCAGGGCTTACCCAAAGGAGTGTCACCCAAAGGCATGTCGGATGTCGGCGTGACTGTGAGCACAGCGCTGTGCAGGGATGCTCGCTCGGCTCAGGAAGCCATGCCGCTCCCCGGGGGCACTCTGCGCCCAATTTGGGAGCCAATTTTCCCACCGCAGAGCCCCTACCCCTGCCAATTTTAGGCTGCCCTCGCTGTTGCCGGAGCTCAGCACATGCCTGTCCCCCTGCCGCACACCCGGGGACCCAGCCTGTCCCGCACCCACAACTATTTTGGGCTCTATCACAAAGACGTGAACATAAGACCCCAGGTTTCTCTCCCCAGAATCCGGGCAGTTCCCTTCCTTCCAGGGGGATCATTTCATTCCAGTTAAGCATTTCCCTGCAAATAGAGCTGGGCTGCCACAGCTTTACCATAACTACTAGTGCAGCCTCCTGGTGCTGTCCGTGTGCTTGGCCCTTCTGTCTGTAGGTCTGTCCTGGGCAGCCTCGTTGCATGGTTCGTTTGTGGTCAGCTCTCTTTTCCCTTCGTTGCCAGTGCCTGCATCCATGGCTCAGTGATAATAACTCGTAGCTGATAAGCAGTGAGTAATTGGGCCCAGGACAGGAGTTTTGGTCCAGGAGAAGGCTTTGGGGGAATGTGGGCTGCTTTGTGTCCACGGCTGTGTTTGGGAAAGCTCGTTTTTGC
Organism: Balaeniceps rex; assembly: GCA_013401315.1. Taxonomy (NCBI): domain Eukaryota; kingdom Metazoa; phylum Chordata; class Aves; order Pelecaniformes; family Balaenicipitidae; genus Balaeniceps; species Balaeniceps rex. Next base: position 7,004 of record VYZW01040107.1, on the reverse strand, counting down.
AGTGGTTGGTGTAGTGGGTAATTTCTGGTTTGGGCTGGAAACGGGGGAGGTTTAAAGCCACAGCCCTGGCGCGTGCTGCAGAGAGGCAGGGGACAGAGGGGGGTCCGGCAAACACCAGGGGTTTAAGGGTATCCTGACCCTACGGGAACTGGGCTTTTGGGAAGCCCCTCCAAAACATATTGAGGGGCATAAACGATGCCTGCAGCGCTCATGATTTCTATTTTCAGGCTTTTTTTCTGAGCTGGGGAGGGTAGCAATTTCCTTCTGTGATTTCTGTGTTTATTTGGGGGGAGTTTCAAGTGATTTGCCTCATTTCATTGCTGAACCTCAAAGGAAAAACTCTCAGTGTTGTTAAGACTTGCGGGTGAGCCCATGCACTGGGGATGCTGCTGTCTGCCAGGGCTTTCCCCAGTGCCCGCAGCATTTCCCCGTGCAAGGACCCTGTCGAGTCCCCTGGCTGCTCTAAAGCAAGGACAGAGACCCGAGACTCAGCTTATTTGGGGAGATGTCCCCGAGTGAGCGTGGGTGGATGAAGGGGAGGAGAAGGGGCAGCGCCCAGCGCGGCAGCCGCCTTACCCCCTCATTTCCAGGGTCTCGGCGGGGCTGCAGAGGCTCGGAGCGGCAGGACGGCGAGCAGGCTATCTCGCCGAGAGAGTTTTTCTGGTTTGATTTGGATGTCAGGGATGTCCCATTTGGGAAGCGAGTGAACGCTGGAGTGATGGGGCTGAGTGGGGTTAGAGATAAAAGCTTAATTGCCTCCTGCAAGTCCCTTTTCAGCAAACGCCGGGAGGATAAGGAGCTGTCGGGAAAGGAGCACAGAGAAGGGGGCAGCAGCCCGGGGTGGGGACGGAGGTTGCGAGGGGGAGGTTTTTCCTGTCCCGTGCGGTGGGAGTTGTGTGCAGGTCACCGTCTGGCTCCGTCGCTGGGATATCTTGGCGTTGTAGTGGAGAGATCTCTGTTAAACCGAAATTTGGCGTCAGGCATTGAGCTGCGTGTGTTTTTCCCCGCTCCCCGATACGAGCAAAGCCTGCACGGGGGGGCCGTGGGCAGCCCCGTGAGGGGTCGGTCTAACAAGGTCTCACGGGGTTTATTCTGGAAGTGCGAGGCTGTGGATTCGTGCCGCCTGTTCGGGATGTGGCTGCACTCCCCTTTGATCCGCCCCGGCACACCGCCCCGGCATTCAGCCCTCCTGCATTTCATAAATGTATATATAGAGAGATATATAAAAATCTAGATACAGCCCTTCGATCCAGCAAGGCTCTTGATGCCGATGGATCCTGATCTGGGGATCCTGCACCTCTTGGTTCAGCACCGGTGGTGTTGGTGTAATTACGTGTGATCCCGTAACTGCGGAGCTGCCCTCGCAGCTCCCCCGATGCGCCTGCAAACCCATTTTACCAGTAACGGAACAGCAACAGAGAGCTGAAAACACTTGCCAAGAGTTAGGGAGGGGGTTAAACCTTGGGAGCTCCCCAGGCTTGGACTACAAGGCAATTAACTTTCTGGGTTAATTATTAGTATTAAGATTGATTTTTCTTTTTTTTTTTTTCTTTGGGTCAGATTTTGATGCTCAAATGCAAATTGTGGATGGGAAAAGTCGAAATACTAAGTGAGGAAAAACACATAGTTTCACCAATTTGTTTTTTATTTGCAAATAATAATAATAATAAAGACAGAAATGAACACCTGTGCTGGGAAGATATTAAGAATATAAATCAGAAATGTATCTCAAAAGATTAGAGGAACTCAAAGCATTAAATAATGTTCATAAAAAAGTGAATGCCCAAGCGATGTGCACAGAGCCCGGTTTCCAGTTGTCCTTAGGAAGAAAAGCAGCGTTCGTACCCCCTGATGGCTCTGCACTGGCATCCTGGAGGAGCAAACTCTGGGGGGGCGGGAAGGGCCAGACTCTGAAACATTTGTGTTTAAATAAATAAATGCCCTCTGTCACTGGGTCCCCAAAGTCACAGTGCTGGAGCGGCAGCGTCCCCCTCCCTCCTGACCTGCCTTTGCAGGGACGTGACCGCATGAGCTGCCTGGAGGGGACGGATGCTCCGGAGTCGTCCCACTGTCCGGGGTGGCAGAAACCCTCCGGATTCGGCTCCCACCCCAATGAAGGCCGGGCTCTGGAGCGGAGGGGGCTTTCCTCAGTGCTTTTTGGGCGGTCCTGACCTCCATGGCCATCTACCAAGCCCTGATCCCTGCTTGCACGGTGGCTTGCAAGCACGCGGGCTGGTGCTGGGCAGCGCCGGCCATGCCCAAGCTCACATTCACGGCAGCGCTGCCGGAGGCGGCGTTGAGGGGCACCCCGGCGTAGTTCCCCCCGTAGCCAGCACCATACGGGCTGCTGCTGTAGGCACTGTAGTAGGAGCTATAGGAGTACGGGCTGGCGGTGATGCTGTATGGGGCTGGGTAAGGCTGGGAGCCCCCAAGACAGGGTTTGCCGTCCCTGACCAGCACGGGCACTGCCACCCTCCGTGGGGGCGGCGGGTGGGCAGCCAGCTCCAGGGATTTATCCTGCCTTTGCCTCTTGCACTTGTACCTCCGGTTTTGGAACCAGATTTTCACCTGCGTGGAGGTGAGCTTGAGCATGCTGGCGAGGCGCTCCCTTTCCGGAGCGGAGAGGTATTTCTGTTGCTTAAATCGCCGCTCCAGTTCAAACACCTGAGCTTGGGAGAATAAAACTCGGGGTTTTCTCCTCTGTCGCTGCTTGGGATGGTGGCAGGGGTCAGCTTTCTCCTCGTCTGCCTCGAAAGGGTGGGCGAGCAAACATTTTCCTGCAGCGAGAAAAACCCAAAGCAAAGTGAGACCCAAGTCCAGTGCAGGGGTGTTTCCGAAGCAGGGATCGAATTGGGAATGGGGACCCTGTAAGATCAAGTAGGGTTGATAGTTGATAAATTTAGTATGAACTTCCTTGTGATGCTTAATGGGAATTCAAGAACATTCCCTTTTTTTGGGTGGAATTAGAAGCCTGACTGTTACGTGAATTTTGGATAATGCCTCCTTTCCGTCCCTCCTAATGAAGCCCGTGCTGTTGCGGGTGCTGCCACGGCGGCAGCCCCAGCCTGGAGGGGCACAGGGAAAGTGGGGTATGCCGAAGGTTCGAGTACTCCAAAACACAAATCCCATTCCCCACCGTCCTGCTCTGGAGGTATGGAAGCGATTGCAGTCAGACCTCTGGCAGGATTTACCTCCAGCGCCCAAGGAAAGGGGGATCCTGCAGTGCTCTGAATTTAAGCAAAACCAGAAAAATGAAGCGGCTGGGAACGAAGGAGGTAAAATTGTTAGATCTGAGGGAAGATGCAAAGTAGTTGTGGTTTTTTTTTTTCATTTGCTGGAGTTTTGTGTGGCAGGCGAGCTAGCCGGGGGTCTTGCACAGCGATCGCTCTCCGGCTGGTGGGATGCGCTCGGGTACACTGGCAGCCACAGCAGGGGCTCGGGGAATTTGGGGGGGACCTGGGGGGAAATGGGGTACTGGAGGGCTCTGTCTGCAGGTATGAAGCCGGCAGAGATTCCTCCCGGGGCTCCTCTCACCCTCTCCGGCTCTCTAGCTCTGTATCCCAGTGCCGCCCAGTCCTCAGGCTCCGGTCCTACTGGTTTCTCCGTTTCTCCGCTCTGCAGCCGCCGGGCATTAGGAAAACACGAGCAGAGGAAACTTGGTGGGGTTTTAGCGGCGGGGAGAAGCGGGGCCCCGTCCGATGCCCCCTCGGAGCAGCATCCCCGCTGCCCCAGCCGGCTCCGCGCCCCCGGGGCCGGTCGTGCCCCGGCGCGGTGGTTCCCGTCCAATTTAAGGAGCATCGAAACGGGGGCTTTGTGTCATCGAAAACGGTGGCGATTTGTGACTTTCGGCAGGAAAAAAAATACAACAATCCAGCTCTATCTACACCCCCGGCCCCGGGCCGTTCCGTTTCCCCGAGGGCAGCCGGGGCGGCGGGGGCACACGGGCCGGGATGCGCGGCTGCGCCGGGGCTTGCCGGACTGCCGGGAAAATGCCCCAAACAACCCCAAAAAAACATATCCTGGGGAAAAAAGGAGGAAACCGGCGGCGGGCGGCGGGGAACACCGGCTCCGGCGGGACAGTGGTTGGAGGGTGCGAGGATGCAACGGGCGGCTCCGCCGCCCTCGGTTTTCCACCCCGGGGGAACGAAAGCGGCTCCCTGGGCCCCCCCCGGCCCCGCAGCAGCCCCGGTCCCGCGGGTCACTTACGCGGCGGCGGCGGCTCGTCCTCCCTGCCGGGGCTGCGGGCGGTCCGGGGGCCGGGGGCGGCGCGGGGTCCCCCGGCAGCGCCCGGCC
>VYZW01040106.1:0-32282 GCA_013401315.1 Balaeniceps rex | reverse complement strand
GCCCCAGCGACTGCGCATTAAGTGTTCTTCCTCACTCAGAAAGTTTCAGACTTGCTTCATTTCAGATCTTTGCTGCCTGGCTATTACCAACCGTTCAGCCTTCTTCTAGCTCCCTGTACTTCACACAGCCAATAAACTATATAGCTTTTTCTCCACCTATATTGCAAACGGCACTAGTGCTCGAGATGAAAAATTAGTGCTCTTACGTAGTACTGATTTGAAGACAGAAAGAGTCAAGAAAGGGGTTACTGATATGGATCTGAGCAACTTCATCCCAAGAGGAAATGCAATCAATATAATTCCATTTCTTAAGCTTAATTAGATTAATTTTGTGTTCAGTAAGAATATTTAAAAAAAAATAAAAACACCTGCTTACTTCTCTCTAACTAACAATCCCCAGCAAAACCATATGTATAATAAATGCATATATTAGTATGTGGTAACCAGAAAGTTAAAGTTATGATGTCTCTACTTCCACCCCACCAGCACACTTGAAGACACCTTTCTTTTGCCCATCAGTCATATTAGCACTCCTGTCATGCAAAGTTAGATGCATATACTTACGGGCATCCAGGTGAAGAGGGGAGGAGAGGACATAGGCAGAGAGATCAGGCTAACTTTAATGTAAAAAACCAACCAACCAAAAAACCAAAAAAACCCCAAACACAAAAAAACCACCAACACAAAACCAAAACCAACCCCCCCGCAAAAAACTCCAACCCAATCCATAAATACTAATATTAAGAGTCAATTAGAAGTATAAATAAATATGTAGCAACAATAAGGTCAAGTATCATTTAGAATCAGAGCTGTGAATACTGCAGTTACCTAGGCAACATCTGCTGCTTCTTCTATTTAGGTTTTCATCCACGTAAAGCAACAGAAAAAGTAACTGAGGGTTTTCAGAAATTATTCAAGTCTCTTTAATGGAAGCCATAATATATAAGTGTGCGTATTTATATATAAGTATCGTCCTAATGGGCAAATGTCAGATTTTATACACAAAAATGAGCATTTAAAAAAAATGAAATATTATTTCATGAATTAAGAATGACAAAAAACTTTAAAGCACCTGAAGTTAATGCCTAGGCCAAAATAGTCACCAAACTTATTTCAATACAGTGAATAACATTTGAATCATTTGTGTCTTGGATAACTAAATCCCGTTCATGAATGGCTTCTATTCATCCTGGCATTTTAGATTTCTCTGAAAACAAACAAAAAACCCCACAAACCAAGAAATAAGATTACTGCATCATGAAAAATCTGTTAAGAGCATCCAAGGGGATGTCAGATCGGCAAGACATATTCAGTTTCAAAATCCAATGGGGTCTGCACTGAAATATTTCAGAGTTAATGGAACAGTCAAATGAACCACCTCTTGTAACTTGTATAATGGAGTACTGTAGGCAGAGAAATGATATGATTGAATTCAGTTTCCTTCAACAGTAATATTTACTACTGTTAAAAATGTTTCAGCTTAAAAAGAAAGCGCTCAAAGGCAAATTTGTATCCAGGAAGACAGATTACTGCATTAATTGAAATTCACTAATTCGCTCTTGCTGCAAAATGAAAAGAATTGTTATCAGATTGGAGCAAAGAACAAAATGACATTTCTGAGACAGTAACCTTTACAAGATGTTAAATTACTTGTAAAACCTCAAGAAAAACAAAGGAATTAGTCAGACTATCATTTTCTCAAGAAATGAGAGTGACTGAGTTAATTGGATCATGTAACATAATGAGGACATAATTCTTCAGTAAGTTTGATGAATTAGTCAGTGAGGTTCAGTAAGGACAGCTGTCTTGTCATGGACAAGTAATAAAAAAAATAGTATTTCTCTCTGTTGCCTGTTAATTTTGCCTATTTCATTTCCAACCTGCTCTTGAGCAATACCTTGTGACCCTGAAGAGCATTTGAACAGGACAGCACATGGGCTTTTGGAGCAAGATGAGAGAAAGTATTTGACTGTATAGATTTATAGAAAAATCTCCCTAATTATGTGGAAATAGAAACAACTAATTCCATGCTGATATTAAAAATTGATAAAAACTTGGCTCATAACTGTACTGGTGATATCAGCCCATTTGGAGAATCACTGTACATATCCTAAATCCAGGATGATAAATTTCATTGTCTGGCTGTACTTCTAAACCTTAATTATTCATAACATTCAAATTAGAGACTATTAAAATCTTCACCCAATCACTATGAACTGGTTTTATTTTGCCATTATGAAGAAATGACCCACCTGTCCTTTTTATCTCTTTGAAAAGATACCTTGCTTTTTGTTACCCAAGTCCAAATTATGGTTTGGAAATTGGCTTGTAATCATTTTCCAGTAGTCCTGTTCCATGGTTTGCTGGTTGTTGAGCAAGGACTTGCCTAGTGGTTTGGGTGGGGTTTTTTGTTTGTTTGATTTTTTTTTTTTAACTAATAAGAGTTTAGGAAGCTGTTCCTCACCAGGTCTGTTTGTTTTCTTGAGACATTTCATCAAGCATTTTCCTCTTTCAACAGTGTCAGCTGTTAAAACACTACTGGCCACAACAGTAAGAGTTCTGTTTGGGGAGAAACTGGTGACTTTAACATTTGTTTTCATAGCGCATCAGAGGGAAAATGAGACTTGAGGAGGGGTGGAGAGGGGAGGTATGGAGGAGCAACTTTCCCTAGTTCTATGACCAAAAGCCTATATGTAAGGAAGCGTGAGCCAGTGGGTGAAGGGACCCATCTGCCCTCTTCCCCTCACCCTGCTCTGCAACAGCAAGTGCACTGCATCAGCTGACAGCACCTCAAAACCACTGCAACCACAGCAGCATCTAAAGACAGACACTTAGTGCCTTTCCGAATCTTCATTTGCTCAGCTACTCAGCTTCATCCCCCAGCCTAAGGCTAAGCCATGGCTGCCTTGAAGAGTTCTGTCAAACCACCAGGTCCCACAATTACTTCCAAAGAAAACTCAGTGCTTCAACTTGGGCAATCCGGTAACATTTCAGAGATGCAAATTATGTCTATACAGACCAAACATCCAACTCCTGAATTGCAGCTGCACCTAAAATGCTTTGTGCTTATATATAAAATGCTCCAGCCCTTGAGAATGAGCAGGCAGCACTCAGGACCAGCCAGGCATAGCCAAGACAGTTACAGTTCAGTGTAGCCGTTGTATAAGACCGTATTATTGTCAGAACACAGAGGAGAGATGGTGTCAGCCACTTCTGTTAAAGGTGAGAGCATGCACGAGCAAGGTGGGATATTTAGGAATCACATAAAAATCACAACATGGTCACAGTTGCATTTTAACCTCATACACAGCAATGATTTACTGGATGTATTTTCTTATAAGTGTATAAGATCTTCCCTTTTGAAGGACTTTTCCCCCTGAAAAGTTTAGATAAACAGCTTTATTAACTAAAAATTAAGGCTGTTTAGTACTCTTCCAGGATGCCAAGTTAAGCAGTATTCAAGTAGAAAAATTGCATTTCCCTCTCTTAACTCTGGTCTCTTTCAGCAATGTCCAAGACCTGTTCTATTGCCCACCTCCCTCTACCCATGGAAATAAGCCTCTGTACAATAAGCTTCATAGGCACGTTGATTCCCACAGTGCCATCAGCCCACTTTACGCTAATGCTTCCCAATTGCCCTTCATTACATCCGAGATCCTACTGATCTCCACTTTAACCACTGAAGAGGATCTACAGGAGGCTCACTTCCACATCTCAGAAGTGAGGACTTGCAACCAGTGCTTAAGCAAGACATACTAGGTCTGCTCAGATGCAAAGCACACAAGACATTAAGTTGAGAACCTGAAGCATCTCGTTTTATCCACATCTCACAGCACTGCCATACAACCCTAGCCACTCTGGCAGCACAGTTACACCCAATGCAAACAAAGTTACCTGCATGCATCACAGGCTTCAGAAGGCACAGGTAAAGTTGGGCAAGTCCCTGTATACTTCAGGATTTTCAGCTGGTTTATTCTTGCTGAAACCAATATCATGAATAAATACGAACTTCTACCAAACAACCTTTGCTACATTTAATGACAGTTAGGGCAGATCTAGTCTAACAGCAAAGCCTTTTGCACACACACGTAGATAGAAACAACCTGCAGGCAAAAACATCCTTCTGTCAGATCCAGCTCTGTCCCTCCACAGGGAAGCAGGTGTTTTGGGAGACACATGCTATAGCTCTTGGCTGTATTTCTGTCTTTTTGTATCACTTAACATCTCAGACAGGTTTTGCTTTAGCCATCTGCTGTAAGTACCATCCACAGGTGTCACAATGGAAACACAGCTAGTAAAGCTAGCTTTATATAGGAGAATATGAATAGAAACACCTGATTTTGCATACTGACAGAAGCCATACCCACAGACAGCAATCGTGGCTTATTGAATGTAGCTGACTTACAGGCAGAGCTGTCCTTCCTCTCCAAGTTTTAATTCCAGCTCTTAGCTGTTAGTACTTTCGTAATTAAGTTCTTATGACACTTTATGAGACAGGTGGCAAAGGAATCACACCCTTCATGCAAACCTCATGTGTTTCAACTAACCACTTGGTCTTTCAGACTGTCACATTTCAAGGAAAATTGTTGTTACTCCTCTCTCTCAGCCTGCTTGCAGTAAGAGTCAGAGGAATTACAAAATTAAACTGGTTTGATGCAAATCTTAACAGAAAACCACACTCAAAGTCATCTATGGATCCTCCAATTCCCCAAGTCATTTACACTTCATGCAATTGTTTCAAGCACATTTCTCCCAGAGCAAAGCATTTGTTTCAAGTGTGTCCCTACATTTTGCTGTTCTAAGCCAGTCTTTATACAAGCAGACACATAAAGTCATTTGCCTGCTCAAACTCACCACAAGCAGCTTCAGCAAACCTCAAGGTCACCTTTGGTGTAGGCAGCCCATTGCTTGGCCTCGTCTGGTCCACCTGCATGACATCAGGCCAGCCTGCCAGACCCCCCTCTCTCCTTCTAGCTTCTGCATTTGAGCCCTTAGGAGCATGGGCACAACAACCTTAAAAAAAGAAAAAAGTTATTATTTCTTGCCACCTTCACCAGCAGTATTAGAGATAAAAACAAAAATACGTGCAGTATACCAAAAACTAATCGGCACTACACCTACATCAAACTCGCCATCACACAAAAAGAGTGACCTCGCAGCCCTGCACATCAAACTGATTGTGGCTGAGCCTCAGAGTTTTTACAGCAGAGCTTTGCTGTGCTACAAGGCAGCTTTGAACGTTTGTGTTTCAAGATTGAAATTTGAAACATTTGACAGTCACTTGAAGCCATAGGGTTTGATTTTTGCCTTTATAGTCAAGACAGAGATTTTGAGTAATATAGAATTAATCCTTTGAAGTTGCCTAGTGTTCTGAATAGAAACATTGCAGAGTTACCTGTGGGGAGAAAGGAACAACTGTACAACTTGAGAGTGAGGCTGCAAAAACATCACATTTTTCACGTGAAAATACAACATGCCTGAATTTTATTTGGAGTCACCACACAATTGGTTTTCACTTACAGTTATATGAAAAAAACAGAGAGTTCTATTTAATATTTGGTTAAATTCATATTCTTTCATGTCTTAACAGCACAACATTTACCTACACATTTATTTAAAAATCTGCTTGCTGAAATACAGAGAAAACCAACATATTGCACTTGTGAAGATGAAAGATTAACACAAACTTAATGAAGTTCTTTAGTCAAGTATTCGCTTCCATGGCACTGAACACGCAGCCTTACACGGTAGGAAAAGCATTAGGTCTTTTCATCTGTTGCAGAAATAACTGTTCTTTAAAACTGCTCACTTCAGTTCTTATGTAAGCAGAGCACTCTTTGAAGTGAAATAAAGTTTTACAAAACACAGGCTAAATAAAGATCAGAGAACCTGAAAAATCTGTGGTATTTTTATCTTTTTCTGCACCACAGAAGATAAAGCCTACATCAGAAGGCTCTTCAATAACCTCCCAGACAAACAGCAGAAACACTTTACAGATGAGGAAAAATATTAACGTCTAGAGAAAAAGATGATCTAAAAAAAGATGTAAAAAAGAAAATAAGCACCCAGCTCTTACCTGGCACAGGACTGAAGCTGCACTGAGTTCATTCAATGCCTTCAACAGACCAAGCCCCAAACTTGTGCTCAGTAGCACAGACATCCACCGTCTCCTGCTCCTTAAAGTCTTTCTCTTCTACTCTCCATAGCACAGAGCAGACACCAACAACACGCTACCACACCACATATCCCTTCTCTCCAAACCCAGAAGATCTATCCAGCTAATGACTTCAGCTGTCCTTAATATATCTCAGACCAGAAATCATCACCAATGCCTGAGCAATTTCTCAGGCGTCAACTTACCCCTGCACCTGTGAACTCTCACAGCTTTCACAGCTTTAATGAATTTACCTCAGTAAATAATTCTGCTGAGAGTCCATAAGTATTAGCAGAGCCTCACTCACTCCCCGTCTGCTAGAAGATCCTATATTTACCTCCAGGAATTTGTGAGGAAAATCTTTTTTGTCTAGGGGGAAAGGGACTTTTTCAGCTTTTTTATGCTTTTCCACTTTGAAACATGCAAAAAGAAAGACTCCAAAGTCACACCTTAATCTCTAAATAAGCTGCGCTTTAAGGTAGTTGAGCTGTTTATTTTGTCAATGTTTTATTACTGTTTTGATCCAGTACTTTATTGAATAAATTAAACAAAAAGAACTTTTGAAATGAAAAAGAAAAAAAAAAGAAAAAACCAAAATATTTCTTCCCCAAAAGATCAATTGAACAAATCTCATCTACCAACAGTTTTCCATCCCCTCAGTTGGTTCTGCGTGTGAAGGTTTTGCCAGTTCCCCCCAGTTCGGAAGGGAAGCCAGTGCAAGTCCCAGCACAATACAGCTCACGTCGCTAGGTTTCATTAAACATTTTGAGATGACTTTTTCTCTCAAGCACAAAAAAGCCCGTACGTCTCAGCTAGTAACGTTTACCTCCTTATCTCATCCTAATCTTTTCGACACACTAGCCAAAGCTGGATCCTGTCCACCACGTTTTAATGTGGATTGGAAGCGCATGGATTGCATGGCAGAGGAGATGCATTTAGAACAAGGAAATAAGATTTCTGGGGAAATTTGTATCACCTAGTTTCTCCACCTGAACTTTGTCAAAGTTCAGATTCAGAGCTGAGGTTTCGGATTATTTATATTAATAATAACATATTTATTGTTACAGCTAACCCTTAACAGTAATAAGTAGTGTTCCACATCTTGCCACTACTGAATTGCCAGAAGCAACGGTGAAAGGTTATGTCAGCTCATGATGCTGATTCAAAACAGTGGTTCTACAGAAAAAAGCTAAAAGCAGAACTCAACCTAGAAAAGCATTCAGTTTATATTACTCCCTGCCTTCCAAGCCATGGGACAGAGGAGGGAGAATCAGTCTTTAGCAGAGATATGGCACTTGCTTCATTTAGTGTTTTAAACATGTTTCACATAACACAAAAACCCCCTTAAAGTACAATTTTCCACTTCTCTGTGAGCAAACAAACAATATTTATGCAATTCAAACACCTCTAACTAATCACCTATTCTTACTAATCATCAAAGTGCTGTGCACCACTGTTTGGACTTAAAGATTTCCTAAAGTTACTGGCATCACTGTTGGCAGAAGTTGGTAAATCCTTTTGTTCTAACATGAGATTTAATAGTCTTAATTTTTTTTGACTACTGTTTGTATGAGATCTTCTAAAGTAATCTGCATATCCCATACCCTTACTTGGTCTAGTGATCTGCCATGAAACACTTTTTCCTGATACCAGTTAATTTTCGCTTACCAAATCTCATAATCTACGTTACCCTAGAGAAGTGGGCAAATAGCCAAAGCTGAAGCTGCATCTGTCCCAAATCCAAGCATTGCCCCATACACCTGTGCTATGATAACAAAGATCAGCCTTTCCAGCTTTCTACTTGTAGTATTCTGGCACATTTAAGAGACACATTACACTTTCATTTAAAGCATGGGTTTCCCAGACCATCCCTCAGAAGAATTTGAATTCCCACTTCACAGAAAATCAAAGCCTGAGTTGGCGGGTATGCATTGCAATGTGCACAGTTGTTTCATAAACTTTGTACATACATAAGAAGAAACTTTCAGTGTCTTGGGTTCTCTTCAAATGCAAACTCTGTCAGTCAGCTGTAATTCACATCTACTAAGGGTTCAGCACTTGGTCCTAAAGAAACTGACCCACTGAACTTCTGTTGAACGTTTCTAGTTCTAATGTAAGCCAAACACTTCAAATTGTGCTGTGTTAATTAGTTTTTATTCCTTAGTGCAAAGGTCAGATTTTCTTTTTGTTTCTTACATTTCAATTAAAAACAAAGAAAACCCTGTAAGTTCTAAGTAGTTATTTTGAATTGAAGGTTTTTCATTATCAGTCTTCAGCAAAAGGCTGATACTTAAAATAAAAAAAGTGGCTCATCTGTGTCTAATTGTCATTAAATTACATCTTGCCCACATGAACTGCTCAATGAGAAAGACTGATTGGTAACTACTCAGAAAAGCAAGCTCTGAACATGGCACATCAGTAGCTCTAAGAGGTAAAAACATCTAACATGAGACTAGGGAAGAGAGTCTTACCTTCAGCTGTGGTAAAACCACATCATGCTTTCCTGAATTAAATCATCTTGAAATGTTCTCACAAACTTGCTGAAGCATTTAATTCATGATGGCAAGATTATAGTATAGATATGTATAGCGAGATTTTTCATGTCATTATTTCTAATGTAAGCCGTTATTTGAGCTAACATACAGTCTTATGGGTACGAAGCTCATTTACTCCATTAAAAAAAAAAAGCTGTATAGCTGTCTTATTACCAAGATACTGTTTGTTCAAGTATTACCAATTGCAGTAATAAGATTTGTATGATTTACTGCATGGTGACTTCCATCAATCTGCATTATCTGGTAAGGAATGAGATCACTCTGCAGTCTTTTCCTCTCTCCCTTGTCTAGCTGCCTACTTTCACGACACCTGTGGAGATGTAATAATTTTGACATGTCTGCCTATCTTCTAAACCTGGCTGAAATTGGCCAATGGATTCAACAGTTAAGGTGTGGACACGCTGACATAGAATGGTTGTCTAAAGTCTCTTCTCTTCAGGAAACCAAGAAAAAAACACCCACCAGCTGCTGTATCAGGTTGCAGACATCATAACTTACCTACAGCTGATCTTTGCCATGACTGTATCCCAGAAGAGCTGTGGGTAACTCCCTCAGGACCAGAGCAATCCATCTTCTTAAAATGCACATGTGTAAATCTACTCACCAGGAGAATGGATGCGACTGTCACAGTCACCCTACACCCATCTGCTGAACGTTCCCCTGCTTCTGGTCTGCCCTCCAAGCCGCCAGGCATGTGTTTTTAAATTTTGAGCCTAAAGAAAGTCCAGGAGTGGTCCCTGACAAGGTGCTCTAGATGTGCTGTCAAGGTACGATGTTTTTTGTGTCACAAGAAATGCACAGATCTAGATACATTGACTTGCAAATGGTGGATCTTCTTACTGAAGAAAACAAGGAGGATTTTATTATTTCTTAGGCAGGTGTCAGCATATCTCATGCTGTTTATTCCTTCTGATGAAAATATTTTTTAAATATTTTTGATTCAAAAGGCAAACTAAGCTTTCAGGCAAAGACAGAGAAAAAGAACTTGAAAAGAGAAAGTGAGAGTTGTGATTAAGTTTCATGTTCAGGAAATTGCAGCAGTTTGAGGCATCTCTGGAGTTGTCTGGACAGACTTGCTGGAAGGTTTGCCTTCCTCTCTTTCAGTGTACCAGATGTTGTCTCACAGTACTCCCCACTCACAATTCCACTACCTCCTGCAAGCAGATATTCAGTCACAAATCACATTGTAAGAAGCAGTAGCATGGAGACTGAAATATTTTCTTTTAACATCTAATTCAACCAAAAGGCAAAGACTCAACCCCAGATGTGAGAGGCTCTTGAGTAAACTCACAATAACTGCAAACCCAATTTTTTTAAAAGACTTACTTCACTTTATTAAAAACCACCTGCCAATGGCAATTACTAATTATTGATATATATATATTGGTAGTAAATAAGGAATAGACTAACCATCTCATAACCTGGAAAAACACACCTTTGCCCTATTCTTGGTGGAACTTTTATAATGAAACTCCCTTTAGGACATCTTTTTCTTTCCTCTCTGTACCTTTGTATGAAAACAAGCAAAAAAAAAGAAATCAAATAAAAAACTTTGGGTTTAATCTTGCAGTTTCTTTAAGGAGAGGTAGAAAGATACAGGATGTTCCAGTGCAGCCCTCTTGTAATTTGGCAGTCTCTGCAAGCGTTGCTGACCCACTTCAGCCCTTTTAAGAACAGATAGTGTTTTGTGAAGCATTACAAGTACACGTGTTTCAGATAAACATGTCACAAAAAAAAAAAAAATCTTGGAGTGGCATCTGAAGCCAAGAAAGAAGCACTGAATGAAAGTGGGAAATTTACTAGAACCTTGTTAAAAAGCCTCAGCTCTTTTTCTCCTTATGGAAGAGAATCATACTGATATATTGTACTCAATTAAACTGTTTTCAGCCAGAGTGAAAGCTCAGCTTCTTATTAAAAAAACTGCTTTCACAGCTGCACAAAAACTTCTCAAAGGAAGTCAGGATCATAAGGAAACATGAACATTTCCTCCTGTGTTTTTCACCATTTCCCAGAATACTAAAGCCTGATTCTCCTTTGGATTACATAGTAAAATAGTTCTGGACTGGTTCTTGTATGCCCTTGCTTAAACAAAGAACCTGTGAGGGTGTTGCGGGCTCTAATAGTCCCCACAGCCCTGACCAGCCTCCCCAGGACCTGCTCCCACACCATGCTGTGGGATGGGCCCTGCCCTGGCATCCTTGGGATCCCTCTCGGCTCCCCAGGTCTCGCTGCACCCCAACAGAGCCAGCGGGGAGAGAAGAGAAAACCATCGCACTGGTCTGGAAAAGAAAATGCTAATGAAAGTGGAAGGGCCCATAAACTTATTACCAAGTTTTCCCTTGCACCAGGCACAACACAAATCAGAGGGCTTTCATTGTGCAGAAACACAGCTGATCCTGTGTCTTCAGTTTAATTTGCATCAGGTTTCTACAGGTGTGTCAGCAGAGGTTGTGCCTATAGTGACCCCAAAGAGAGCAGCAAAGCTGCAAGGACAGCTGGCATTGCTTTTCTAACTTCAAAATTTCCATCCCCAGCCCTCCTTTAGACACCTTTTCCCATTGATTTTGAGATATGTTTAATGACATAAATGTCCTACTCTAACAACATCATGAAGTGATAGGGCATTTGCCTCCGCGTTCATAGCTGCCAGATGAATAGTGGTGACGATTTAAATGGGAAAAGACACAAACTGATAGAAAAAGGTCACTGGGTGCTGAAATCGGTAAATGTTACTGTTAAGGAATATGTTCACTACGCAATTGGTAAGTTACCTGGTGAGTGAAAAGAACTGGGAGTATCTCTAGCTCTGACAATTTCATACCAAAAGTGGAAAGCAATGTTAAACAGGGGCCCTTCAAAAAGCAGAGTATTGACAAGAGCACCATTGGATACCTGCATGTTGTCCTCTGTCGTGGACATTTCAAACCATTGAACATATGCAGCCACTATACTTGAAAGACAACTCTTACTGTGATTCACAGCAATGATCTACGTGAAGGTCGGGAGCTGGCCTACATGACCTGCACGCTACCCTAGCCACCACCCACGGCTGTCTGTCCATCTGCCTGTTCCTTCTCACCCCCACCCCTCCAGTGAGCATTTGAACCATCCTTGGAAAGTGGAAAAAAGGTCAATCAGACAAACTGAGAAGGGTATGGTAATTAGGTCTGGGTTGTTTGAAATGGAGAAAAAGAAGTGAACCCTTGACCACTGGTGAAAGATTAACCAAGGTGATCTGGGGCAGGGAATCTCCACTGGTGCCTCTTATTTTGTAATTCTAGCCTACTGTTTCCTCAGCTTTATTACAAATCCTCCCAAATCAGGATGTTCTGTTTTGCATCAAGCAGAATGATTTGTTCTATGCAAAGTAATATATGTGCTTGTTTATTCCAGAATCAATAAACTCAAAACTGATCTTAGCTGATCCTACATTGAGCTTCAAGGTGTTTTCCGCAATTCGGCCGCCACATTATTGTCACATGAATAGACATATTATTCTTGCACCCATAGTGCAGATTCACCAAGATACTCTCCATGACTGCTCAGCTAAGTTAAAAATCACTCTGCGTATTCACCTCCTTAAACTCAAGCAAGTGTCTGACTGAATGAAGGCCTAAATGGAAAAACAGGGTGATCTTCAGAACTGGCTTAGGCATAACAGGAACAAGCTATAAGAAATAGGAGGGAGGAGGACAATTATATCTTCTTCCTTTTCCTAAGAAATGTAAAGCTATTCATAATTAAAAGCCACAAAAGCTCTTGAAATAAATTTATTTGAAAGGACAGTTATGCTAATTGCAGATTTCCTTAAATAGGGAAGACTTTATATAGACAGTTTATAATATAGTTATTAACACAGAGATAAACTAATCTACATGCAAAATAACCTTTTAGTAGCACTTGCCAAAACTGCTTGGATTTATTATAAAATTAAGTCCCTATGAACATTGTACTTGGTTATACCTTGACCGCAGTAGGGAACAGACGTCTGCCATCTTTCTGGATGTGAGAATACAAACCTCCAAAAGCATCGTTATCTGCCAGGTAATAGCTGCTATTTCAGACACATCGAAAGACGTTCTTCATTCAAACTACATTTCAGAGAATTCTTAGTATAAAATGATGCCTCTCAGGAGAACCTTACCACCCAATGCTTACTGTACTTGTTAACACAGTTAGGCCTGTATTTTCTAGCCAAAATAAATTACACAAATAATAGCTGTATACCATGGCAATTTAAACCAGTTTCTGATTTGTATGAGAAAGATCGAAAAGCCTTGGGAGAGCAGAAATTTGGATGAGGTAGAGAAGACATGTATGGAAAGTGTTGCTGCACAGTAGCTGTGAAGAGTTCAGGACAGATGGATGCTGAATAATTATAGAATTGTAGGATTAAAAAGAGTTAGATGAACTCCTTTACGGCTCATACATCTGCCTGCCAATTCAGACTATCTCCCCATGTACAGGTAGCCACTTCAAATGCAGGGAAGGTCAAGGCCCTTTACAGCAAGACCTACAAGCTAGAAACAGCAGAATGATAGAAATGGCAGTAATTGCCTAATTATACAGTATACTCTTGTTCCAATAAACAAAATTGCTTTATTTTCTTAATCACTTATTCCCAGCTCTCATGTTTCTTCTGTTGCTTTTTCCCTCTTTCATGGCTGTAGAAGTCAAGTTCTTTGGGTGGCTTAAACTGATTTCAGCTCTTTGGAACTGGCCACTGATATTCAACACCGTGTCCAAACCTGGTCACTCTAGACCTAGCTCAAGCTATGCTTTCCTGGGTGTTGACAAGGCTCCTTTTCAAACTGAGCTGTGAATTCCACTTGCCCTTCTTACTGCCACCCAGGGTTTGCTGAGTAGGATCGTTCCTAAATATCTTCACATCACAGAATATCTTCTGTGGGCTTCTACCTCCTCCCATGGAGCACCTGAGATGGCATCACGTGCTGTCCTGCCGTGACATTCCAAATAACAAGAGCAGTTACCAACAGCCATTGCTCAAGGGCACTCTGCCATTTGCCTGCTTCAGGTTTGAAGGGAACCAGGCCAGAAGGATTCATATGGAGATCAGACTGACTGGTCCCTTAGTCTCAGATTTTTTTGAAACTGTTCAGAAGAGGCCAGAGCATTTAACTGAACCCACTAAGTTGTGTTTGTCTAAAACATCTTTCTGAGAAAGGCCTGAGGACATCAAGCAATCAGTTTATCTGTTCCTGGAGTGATGTGCTAGAAATGGTTAAGCCTTCTAGGTCTAAACAGTGATACCTGGTTTCCCATCTGAATTGCCTTGGTCTCTGCACTCCTAAATCATAGAATCATAGAATCGTTTAGGTTGGAAAAGACCTTTAAGATCAAGTCCAACCACTAACCTAGCACTGCCAAGTCCACCACTAAACCGTGTCCCTAAGCGCCACATCTACACGCATTTTAAAAACCTCCAAGGATGGTGACTCAAACACTTCAACCACTAAATATTGCTTCAGGCCTTGCATTTTTCATAAAGCTCAACATACTGGTGTCTGAAGTGTAGCCCTGCAAAGGTACTCAGAGGCGCTATGTTCCAGAAGCATTCCTCCCTTCTGTCAGTGTGACCTTGCATGCATTGCTGCTAGATACTGAACTTTGCATTTGTTTAAAACACGTTTCAGTTAAACGGGCTCAGCTTAGTTCTGTGATTTACCTCTCAACATAACAACCTGAAACTTTGTAAAAGATTTCATATACCTTTCTCTGTTGTTTATAAAAAACACTGAGTTGTAACAGACCTGGCACTAGTCTTTACAGTTCCATTGGAAACACGGCGGTTTAATGATGATTTTTCACTAACAACTACGTTTAGGGATATGCCAGTCCATACACCATTTCTCCCAGGCTTTGCTATTACCATATAGTGCTATTGCTTTTGGTTTGGTTGGTTGGTTGGTTTGGAGTTTGATTGTTTTTTGGTTTTGTTGTTTGTTGTTGGTTTTGGTTTTGGTTTTTTTTTTTTTTTTTTTTTTTTTTTTGTTGTTAAGTGACACAGTGAAGTCCCTGGATACTTAGAAATTGCTGGGATGCCTTTGGGAAACATTACTGAATAGCATCTCTAGCTCTGTTTACAGTGCATAAGAGAAAGCCTCCTTCTCAGGATGTTCTCTCGTATAAAAGTGTGTGGGTGTATTATGATGTTGCGAAATGCATAAGCAGGGGGCATCTATAAACTCCATCATTAAAACATTCAGCATCTAAGTGCTGCTACCACTTGAACTTGCTGCTTAGGACTGACATTATCCTGTGAGTCCTACAGGCACTTTAACAGAGGACTTTTCACCTGACAATGATTTAGGTTTAGTGACAAAGGAAAATGAATCAGTTCACAAGGATACAGTTGAATTTCTGCACCCAACATACTGGCACAAAAATCAGACGCTAATCACCCCGGTCACTGAGGATTACCCAAGCGTGGTGATGTCAGGCTGCCTTGGGAGAGGTTAGACTTTGACACAATGAGATACTGAGCATGGGAACCCAGGGCTGGAGCATTGGCTATAGGAGAGACATCGTGCTGCTCTATAAACAAGCTAGGGCAGCTTCGCCTGCTATGATAAGGTGCTCTGGCATCCATCTTTGAGACACAGTTTGGGAAACTTTCTCTCAGTTGTAAAGAGACGCTAAGGATATTGTAAAGATAGGCTGATCAGGGACTGAATTCAGATGCAATTTTTCCTCTACTAGGAGAACCTGCTTTGCAATCATACATCAGATGATGTCAGATATAAGGTGCAGACTTCTTCTGTAAATTGCTGTGTTTCCCCTGTATTTGATAGATTACTGCGTTAAGAAGTATAAAGCTAATTGGTTTACGTTACAGATACTCCCCCAAAAGAGTTGCCAATTCCTCCGGTGTTCAGGACGGAGCCAGAATGTGACAGCCTTCCACACCCTCAGCCCCACTCAGGACTTCAGTGGAAGAAGGCACGTCCCCTCCCCGCATGGAAAAGCGTAAGCAGCACACAGGATGACAGCCATTTCAGATATTCCCTCATTGACAGGAGTCATTGTGAAGAATTTCTGTGCCCTTCAGAGAAAGATACACAGCAACAGGCTAAAATCCTCAGGGGATCAGTGCAGAAAACACAGAACAAAACCAATAGTATATGTCTTCTGCAAACCCAAAAGCACTCAAGGGACTGGTTGAAGAAGAGGCAACAAAACTGATTTCACACTATGGAGAAAAATCATGTACTGTTTGTGCCTTCAAACTGCCATTCTTTTTCATAAGAAGTCTGTCAACTGTTCCTTGCGTTTGTGTTTGGTTTGAATTGTACTTTGCCTGTTTAAATTGCACATGAGGAAAATTTCACTTAATTCTCTGATCCCCATTTCCAACAGCACCAAGACCCGGTCAGAGGTAGAGCCAACACTGACAAGAAAAGTACAGTTTGTGATAGGGCACCTTGGAGTGAACGAAAGAAGCTTTTTCCTTTCCCTGCACATGTACATGAACATGTATCATGCTGACAAGACGTTCAAGACTCCTTTGTAACCAGCTCTGGCTAAACATGCCATAGGACAGTGTCCATAACTCCGACATTAAGGCCAGCAGAAGCCTGCATGAGGAATATCATATCAACGTTCACTTTCTCTCTCTTGTAGGGGACTCATTTCTTCTGTGGCAGGTTCAAATCTAATTATTTTCCAGAAAAAAAACCAGTTGTACCAGAATTGTTGAGGTAAGGCCAACTCATTCCAGGATTCTCAAATTCAGTAGTAAACAGTGAAATACCATAAAATGGAAATTCTAGGTGTTACCAAAAAAAAAAATCATTAAGTTTGGAAAGAATCTATAATTTTCAGACTCTTAAAGTAGATTATAACATATAGTTACAGCCCCTTTCTAATCATGTACACCTGATTTTGAGTTCAGGCTGCTTCTTCCTATCCTCCATGACATAGAGGGAAATTCTCCTGAAGATCCAATTATGCCATATAGTGTAGCAGCTATAATTAAATCAGAGGAAGCTTGATCTGTGCTCTGTGACACTGGGTTATTTAAAAGATTTGTGAGTAATTGGCTTAACTGAGAACAGCTGTAAAATTATGCCAACAAATCAGACAGAGCAAAGATTTGGCTACCGTAATACAATTTGGAGTTTAAAAGTCTTTTTCTTCCCCAAATGCACACACACACACACTTTAGCTTATTTACCTTTTTTTTAATGCTGAAACATCCTGAAATGTAAAAAGGAGTTCCATAAAATCTGAATTTAAAGAAAATTCCAATAAATCTTACCCATAAACTGCCTCAGATTAATTCCTTTTGACACATCAACATTTTCCAAGAATCCTTTCTTCCACTCATTAATGGAAATTGGGACACCGAACTCTGTGAATGAGGAAGTTAGCTGAGAGTTGGGATTCTCCTAGATTTTTCAAAGGTAGCCTCATGTGGTTCTTCTAGGAGTTTTAATTAACACAGTTAAAATAAACCCAAATACTGCCAAAGATAACAAATGATGCTATACTCCACCGCATTTTTTATCTGTTTTTTTTTAATCAAAGATAGATTTTCTCTTATGTTTTTATAGGTTTTCTAGGAGAAAGATGTTTACCAAGGTGCACACCTTGGCACACATCAGATTTTAAGGGAATTCAAGCCAAAAAAATGCTTCATACATAAATTGTGTCAAGACAGAGATAAAGTAAGCTGCAAATTCTTTACCAGTGCAGGGCTTTGCATCATAATTTTATTTGTGTATCAGTTAACACAAGCTTCTAAAAGGGAGATCAAATGGGCTGAGATGAAAGCAGAGCCATATGATCTCTTCTGGAGTATTTTTGCTTGCAGAGTTAAGATAAGTGACCAAGGTCCACTTTAGGGACAGTTGTTAGATCCAAGTGAGCCCTTAATTTAGCATTTTTCCATGGGTATTAATATATTTGCCTTTTAAGTCCTCAGCTCAAGTAAACCAGCAACCATCAGTATCTGGGTAGAGTGGACAGTCCTTGGCTTAACCTCAGAGTAAGGCCATAGTAAGGCACTTCAGCTGTCCTTTCCACCACTCCGGCTACCTGTTGGTACAACCAAGGAGAAGCAAAGCCTGTAACCAGGTAGAAAAAGGGGTCTATCTATATCCCCAAGCACTCTAACAGAGCAACCACTCAGCCCAAGTGTTATCAAGCAGCATCAGCAGGAGCTTCCTTGCTTTGTTTACACCTTCAACATACTTCAACTAAAGCAAAAACTGCATTTGAAGGAAAAGCTTTTCTTTGCAGAGTTTAATGCAATTTCTCCCTCCTTTTGCGTGGTTGTGTAGGGGGTAGCTCAGGAGACAACTCTTGATCTACGGCCCAGTATAAATCAATGAAGGGGCCACTGATGGGCTGCACAAAATCTAATTTGTCTGGGCTCCCCAGAAGAGTTTGCCAAACTCTAGAAGATTAGCAGTTCTCACTTACCCTAGTGACAAGAATGTGCCTTCAGCACTGATAAATATTCAGACTATCAGCTGCTGACTGCTTGCTGTGTTTCCGCAGAACTGTGCAGATTAACTCCATAGGGGGTCTGAGAGGGACATAAGCTTAAGCTATATAAATTCTGAGATTTCAGCATGCTGCAGGGACTCAGCAAGCCACAAGTTTAAGAATTCAGGGAGACTTCTCCCCAAAACAGAGTTATGAAGGGCAGTACAAATGCTGCACTCTCACAATAAACTGCCTGAAGAATATTCAGAGGTATCTGTTACCACAAATCTACAGTTTTCATTTGTTCATAGTTACATTTCTATAGACTTACCAATATATCAATGCTTACCTGAAGAATGTAAGAAGAGATGCTGTTGTCTACCTCCAGCTCAGAAAGAGCGTTATAGGGTATCAGCTGTTAGCTCTTCAGAAACATGAACTTTAGTAACCATTTCAGCACTGAGCACTTTTTAGCATCCAGTTAGAAATCTTGTCCATAATTCCAACCCTTTTCCCATAGCTCCTGAGACACCAAGGACACAACTAGTCATCCACCACCAAGAAATCAGCAGGGAAAAATTTTGTTGCCTTTTTTACACGAAGCTGTAACTGAGATTCTAGTATGAGTCAATTCAGATATCTAGATAGAGACATACAGGCAGAAAAATAAAACCAGAGCTGAAAAATTAAGCTTAGCCTGGCAAAAAGGGAAAGGGCACAGGTAATAGACAGATCATATAATAACTTTCCAGGGCAAGGTTATTTCCACTATCTTTCAATATAGTTAGCGCATGCTAAGAAAAAGCTAGTAACACTGCAGAGGGGAGTGTTAGTTTTCACAGAAAACACGACTGGTACAGGGTAATCCCCACATTCCTCCTCCACTCTGGCTTTTTCATTTTCTTTACATTTCATATCATTTGCTCCCTCACCAGACTAGATGAATTTGGCTAGATGTGCCCTTGCTGCTGACTGTAATTTTCTGTGTGAACCTCCAGCCTTAATTCAGAAGCAGAGCTCGGTACTGATGGACAGGGGAAAACACCTTGGCTTTCTTCCCCTGCACTCCTGGCTGTGCCCCTCTGTTCTCCTATATCCCCTGGGGCCCTGCCACCAGCTGATCCTCCTCACAAAACCAGCAGAAACCCACATCTCATGCAACAGCACCCACAGCAGACTATTAGCTGAAACATCTTGCATCTCAGGTGGGATAAATCCTGAGATTTCGTAGGAGCAGACTACAGCTGCCCAGAAACATCCATAGTGAGCTAGCTGTAAGTTCTGTGTTTGAAAGCAGAGACGTGCAGTTTGTAATGTTGCTCCATCACTCATCTTCAGCTGATGCTGTTCACTGAGGTGGAATCTTGTAGACCAAGACTTTGACAAGTAAGACAAGTGACCAGAACTATAATTAATAGAATAACCTTGCTCTGTCCTAGAAGAGTCTGGGGACAGCATTTGCTGAGAACTGATCTTTTTTCTAATGAAAAAATTTACCTTAAGTTTTATCTGCTAATACTGGAAGACTGGCTGGAACACATCTTGCAACAATTCTTTTTTATTCTCTCTACAGAGTAAAATTATGCCCCGGTTTACACAAAGTAAAAATTCACCTCTTGATCAAGATAATTTTTATGTTCATTTATAGATTTTATTTACTGTTATGTATCCCTGGAGAGCCTGGAATCTCATAGTTAAAAAAAGATGAAAATTACTTTCTTAGCTTTTTCCTTACAAGTACATAAATCTCATTCCATGTAGCAAACATTTGTCTCTAGAGAAAATACATTTAAACTTCCCCAGAGATTACAAAAGCTCTGCTAGAGCAAGAAGCTATTCTATCACATCCAAAATGGCATCTAAGCCCATCCCAGAAGCGGCCAACACTTCTCACGCCCTCTGAGTTTGGCCAGTGCCCCTGTTGCACCACAGGGCAAGACATTTCCTCGGAGCCGAGACCCCTGCCCCTTCTCACCCTTTCTAGCCCACAGTGTCAGGCAAGGGATTACAGTACTCTGACTCTGGGAAGAAAGATGCTGGCAGTCACCTCCAAATCAATCAGCAGTGTGTCTGGTCTCCAGCAAGAGCCAGTAAGAAGCTGCTGACAGCTATCATCATTAAATATTTACGTCAGCTACGCCTGCTGAGGTCCAGGCTGAGAGAAAGCACAGGGTACCTACCGTTCACCAGCACAGCTGAGCTGATGGACAGGCTCAAGGCCCCATGGACCACTCCTCCCGCTCTGCGTGGGCTCTGCACCCAGCCGCATCCTCCCACTCTTCATGCTCCTGCGGCAGCTGCGGTAGTCGTCCACCCCCTCGCCGAGCCGATCCCCTTCCTCAAACCACAGAAAGATCAATTTGCTTTGTTCCTGGGGCAGTTTTTGGTGGCTCCCCAAATGGTTTGTTGGGTGCTGGGATCAGCACTAGAAATGGAAGCCAGAAGAGGGACAGCAGGGGCACAGGGCTTCTGTGTCTGACAGCAACAGACCACTAGATCTGCTCACCTTCATCACTGAATCCTACCCTCTGGCACCGTCAAGCAGAGTGACCACAAAACGTGCATTGGATCAGCAGAGGAATTGTACCCCCTTCTCACCCAAGGACTTCTTGTTCAGCCGTTAAAGAATGAGAGATGACACCTGGCCAGTGAAGAGACATTGCACTTCTAAGAAAATGTCAGGGAAAAATCTACAACGAGTTCCTGAGTAATAGAGGTTCAGCAACTTCTGATTTAATTATGAGTAGATCAGGCCTGTCTTTTCTATTTTGGATGTTTTATTTACATTTTACCTTAACTTTGCTTGAGTTAGGAGTAATTTCAATGTAACTGAATAACAAGAAACCATTCCCCAACCATGGATCTGATAAATTTATGAAGTGGCCACAACAGGGCACAAAAGCTCTAAATTCTCATGCAGGACAAGGATTACAAACAGAAGAGATGTCACTTATTAGACTAACTTGTGCAGAGGGAAGAATTAGACAAGCCTTTAGACATGTAAGCCCTCCTTGATCTTATAAGGACAATTACATCCCTAGACCACCATGGCTACCGCAAATCTTGTATGTTGGATAGTATATGTGCTATATATAGATCTCCATGCCATGATATAGCATGGAAGATAAAAAAAATTGTTGTATGAAGAGGTAACTAAAAAGTAAGGCCTGAGTCTGTGTGGGCACAAGCTTGTCTGATCTTTCCAGAAATATCTGTCAGTCTAAAAAATATCTCAAAGGTATTACCTCTATTTACAGATCTTGTTCTGCCTGTGTCTTTGGTCCATCATAGCTACAGCAAAACATCACAAGTTTTAGCACAGGCTCCAGATGCCCCAGAACATAACACGCCATGAAGACCTGAAGCAGGTAGAGCTGGGGCACGATGGTGACCAGGAGAGAGAGAGGCCTCTTTCCCCAAATGGGGATAACCAAAGGAGAGCCCAGGGAACGAGCAGAGATCTAGAAAACATGACCTTTCAAGAAAGGCTGAACATCAGAGAACTCAAAAGGCCATCTTTAAATATGTGAAAGTGGTTATAAAGGGGTTTTATCCTACGAGGACAACACAAGGAACAATGAACCGATATTGCAGCAGGGAGATCTAAAGGGCAGGGAAATCTAAGGGTAAAGAGAATGGGCTCGTGGACTAGAGATTTCCAGAAAGGTCTGGACTCCCACTCTGGAGGGCTTTGACACCATGTGGGGCTACTGTCTGCCACAGGTGCAGCAGAGCAACCTGATTCTTGGAAAACTCATCCAGTCCAGCCCTCTTCCAGTCCCATTCCTATAGCTTTTTCTTTTGTCTTACTTCTAGTTCTACGTGCTGCCGTTCTTCAAGCCATTTTGACTCCACTCAGTAATCCTTTCCATAACTTTTCTTGGAGATAATCTACCCTGTTTTTCCCTTAATTTTCTGTTGTTAAGTTTACTGAAACACTCAAAATACAAAAACCACATGAAAGGCATTGGAAGTCAGCAAGATCACAACAAATGTGAAATGTTTATGCCTAGATATTTTCTGAAGTTTGTGTTGTTTAAAAGGGAAAAATAAATTTCACAGAGATATGCAATGTAGGACATTTTCTGAAAATTGCTTCCTGCAAAGGTTGACTGCAGCTACTGTTAAAATTAAAAATTGGCTTTTTCTTTTCTGGAGGTGTGCAATTCTTTTGTGCTTTTGTTGTACCCCTCTAACAGAGATCACCCCTGAATAGCCTGCAGAAGCTGCTAATCTCTATTACAGGAAAATTACATCATTGACTGTAGAAAGTCTTTTTGCTGATGGGCAACAGATAATACCACCTCAGATTTTTAACCTCAAGTTCCTACCTTTCCTAGTTTCATGGATAAATTCACAGCTTTCAGGTAATGGCTTTGACAGAACACAGATCAGACCAGGGAGAAGTAGGAATTCAGATTTCTGCCACGCTGGTTTTTGTTCTCCCTGGCCTCCATGAGGTTTCTCTGATCCTGTTAGTACTGACACCTTAACTGTGAGAAAGAGAAAGTTGACACTAAATTGTGGAGACAGACTTGTAGAACTGCTTTTTGTCAAGAAGTTTACAGTGTTCACTAAAGGCAGGAGGCTAGAAATGTGGCAGGTTTGTTTAATTAATTTGTTTTTCATCCCTTCATTGCTTAGAGTGCTACAAAGCAGCACTGCAGAGACTAAGCACCCATTGATGAGAGACTATTTAAATCACCTGAGGTAGTCTAACCTTTATTCTTCTGATAATTTTGGGCCTATAGTCTCAGTAGCAGCTGCTAACAGCTTCTCCAGCTCCTCGTTTAAACAAAATCAGCTTGTCAGCATTTGCCTGTCAATGAGTCTCTGATAACACCAGCAAGTAATTCAGTGCTTTAGGAGCTTTTGTTTGATCAGTGTCCATGAAATGGTAACTTTTTTTGTTGTTTTGGCATACTCTAAGCCACGGATTTCTTACTTTTCGTTCAGAACTCAGAGGTTATACCTCATGAAGTATTTGTTTCTGAACAGAGTCCCTCATGCGCCACAGGGCTAAATTCTGCTTGCAGACAAATTTTCATGGAAGCCAACACAATCACACACAACTGCATTTAAGGACAGGTTTCAGTACACCATAGTTAACAGACAAGTCAGTCAGGACAGCTTAAATAATATAGCAGCTACTACAGACATTTTATTTATTATCACCAGGCAATTTGTTCCAATTCAATTTATAAATTAAATCACCTTCCAAGATAGGATAGGACACTCTAAAAAAAGGTATGTATGTTCCCAACATAATGACATAGTCTCCTCTTTCTGCTTTCATCCTTAGTGTACACATCTTTCAATGGCAGAGTTGGAAAGTAAAGCTGTGAGATATGAAAAAATATTTCCATTATCTAAAATTTTAAAATTGGTACATTCTCATATCAGTATGCTCTGCAATTCCAGCATGCTAGTTTGTTATCCAAGTACCTGATGTTCTGCAGTGTCTCAGTTCTGAATGTATTTTTGGGGTTTTGTCCATCACTGCATCTATCATGGGCTCTTCCAAATCATCTGCAATTAGTCTTACTATTACATGGACTTGTGTTTCAAGTGTCTTTCGTTAACGCAAGAAAAACTGACAGCAACCAAGAAAAAAACTATGCCAAAAGAAAGATAAAATGAAAGGTAGTTTTGAAATTCTCTGCCCACAGTTTTAATTTAATTCACTGTTGTCCATGTGGTAATAAATTAATTCATTTTCAGTCATTTGAATGTTGACATTAAAAAAATACTATTTAGTGACTCATTGCATTAGGAACCCAGTTTTTGATTTAAACAATAAAATTTCGTTAACTAACAGAGTTTACAAAATCTGAAAAATTATATATTAAAAAGATGTGAGAAGTGTCATTGTGCTTTTCTCTAGCAGTAAGATCTATCAGTAAAGTTAAAAACAAAACCAAAATTGATATTTTGATTCCCCATATGGGCTGGAAGAAAAAGACTGAAGTGAATTAACATTACATAAAAAGGGAACTGAAAGTCATCAGCCCATTCCAACTGTAGTAAACAGGACCCTCAAGTGCTGTTTTACCGTAGATGATATTTTATTGAACTACAAAACCGAAATACTGATGAAGAGCATAAATCTTTATAAGAGAACCGAATGAGCTGTGGAATAACACCACCTCTATTTTGAAAGCTGTGGTGTATGACGGGAAAAAAGCAAGGGAGAGAAGAAGGAAGGGTAGAGAAGATATCTACCAAGACATTTGTTTCCTCTCAAGATAGTATGACTTCGGTACTTTATAGGCGTCTTCCCTTCTCCCCGTCTACAAGAGCAGAACAGCCTCAACGATGTGGAATTAGTTAGCCTCTCTGCAGCAATTAAAAGTGCTAGTCAAAAAACAGTAGCCCTGGCTGGGAGCTGTGTTTGGTGAGACACCTACTCCTTAAGGCACAGGACAGGTCTAAAGAAGGGAGGCTCAGCAAATGCAGTTATTCAGACTAGGCAAGCATATGGGTCCAGGGGCACTGCTGCAGCTCTGAGCATGTAGTAGGTACCGCTTAGCAACTTAAGTTCATCAGTACGGGTGTAGCCTAGTTGAACATGGGCTGACCCCTCTCATGGTCCAAAACCAGTCCTGGGACCTCATGAACCAAATGTTCTGCTGGCAAAAATTCAGGTACTGACCATGGTGTAGCTACATGAATTTATGTAAGTTGAAATCCCCTGCCCAGGAAAGAGTATAAGTAAAAAGCTGAGATTCAAGGCTAATTCTGGATATTCTTCCCAGTGGCTTAAAAGAGAAATGCCTAAATGTCTTTACCTGGGGTTTGCATACACCAAAATGATCTTCTCCAGGTCGATGTCACCACTGAGTAGCATACACAGTTTGTAGTGTACTTACTTTAGCAGCTCATAGCACCCCTCTCCCTAAAGCTTTCTCTCTCCATCTCTGCAAGTCATTTGGAGTCCTCTTCCTTTTTACTACCCTCCTCCCTCCTCCTCTAAGTTCCTGGTTTAACAGGACTCACGTTTGATTGACTTCTGCAATGATGCTGTTTTGGTCTCTTCACCATGGAGAGACAGGTCTAGTGCTTCCTTTGCTATGTAATTTACAGAGGAAAGCAGAAAAGTAGGTCAGCCCATCTTCAGCTTTAGATACTTGGGATCAACTTTCCCACCTTTGAAATGGAGAGTTCTTTGTCCATTCCCATAGAGTGATGGTGAGCTGCAACATACTCCAGGGGAGTGGGAGACAGCACAGGTGATTTCTTGAAGCCTTAAATTTCATCCTAAGCCACCACAGCTCTCCCATGTTAGTGGAAAAACTAACATTAGAGGGCTGCCATTCAAACCGCATTGGGCTGTAAGTTGTTAACAGTTTAGGAGCATTTACCAGATCATTCAGCTGCCCCTGCTGCCAGGGAAGCAGGCAAGGATGCACAACCAGAATTTCTGTGTCACCTGTCCTAGTTTAACTTGCTATGGACTAATTTTCCAGCAGTTGAACAAGTGGTGTCCCCATGGGAAAACTTTAACAAGAGAAGAAACATTCCAGTCTGTTCCACTAACGGTTCATATGAGCTTGGTGATACTTCTGTTCAAAAAACCCCTAATGTCAGCCAGCAAAGGTGAATACAGCACAACCCTGGTATCAGTTCTAAATCCAAGACTGGTCCAGATGAGCGATCTGCAGACAGCATATACAGCAATGCTGTCAGGCAAATTGGTCAAAAACCTGAAGTGCGTTGCTTATAATGCTGTTCCATCAGCTCTTTGGAAATCTTTATTTTATGAATTTCCTCAAATAACCCCACTACTATGCATTTTGTTAAAATCTTAATACAAGAAATGGGCCCTTACTGACAACACTAAGATAAAGTAACATTCAATAGCAAAAGCTATCTGAAGATCCAGCTTCTGCTCCCAGTATCAATTGGAAGATAGGCTTCAATCTTACTTCAAATTCTTGCTGGTAGAAGCACAATTGCTGATACAAACTCAAGAGCTCTTAATACAGTCAAAACCGTTAGTTGCACACTCCCATCAAGCTATGAAGCAGCACAAAGCATCATTCTTGGGACTAAACCAGGCACCATATCCTTGAATTCTACACAGGATACTCAAATGGTCTGGATTATGAGGAAGAATGTGAGAGTAAAATTGTATAAAACCAGTACACAGCACAGCACTTTTAATCTNGTTTCTGTGTCACCTGTCCTAGTTTAACTTGCTATGGACTAATTTTCCAGCAGTTGAACAAGTGGTGTCCCCATGGGAAAACTTTAACAAGAGAAGAAACATTCCAGTCTGTTCCACTAACGGTTCATATGAGCTTGGTGATACTTCTGTTCAAAAAACCCCTAATGTCAGCCAGCAAAGGTGAATACAGCACAACCCTGGTATCAGTTCTAAATCCAAGACTGGTCCAGATGAGCGATCTGCAGACAGCATATACAGCAATGCTGTCAGGCAAATTGGTCAAAAACCTGAAGTGCGTTGCTTATAATGCTGTTCCATCAGCTCTTTGGAAATCTTTATTTTATGAATTTCCTCAAATAACCCCACTACTATGCATTTTGTTAAAATCTTAATACAAGAAATGGGCCCTTACTGACAACACTAAGATAAAGTAACATTCAATAGCAAAAGCTATCTGAAGATCCAGCTTCTGCTCCCAGTATCAATTGGAAGATAGGCTTCAATCTTACTTCAAATTCTTGCTGGTAGAAGCACAATTGCTGATACAAACTCAAGAGCTCTTAATACAGTCAAAACCGTTAGTTGCACACTCCCATCAAGCTATGAAGCAGCACAAAGCATCATTCTTGGGACTAAACCAGGCACCATATCCTTGAATTCTACACAGGATACTCAAATGGTCTGGATTATGAGGAAGAATGTGAGAGTAAAATTGTATAAAACCAGTACACAGCACAGCACTTTTAATCTCTAGGAAAGAGAGAACAAATGGAATGATGGACATTAAAAAAAAAATACCTGTAACATCAAGGCTTAAGAGGTAACCATAAAAGTGGCATGAGACACAAAACAAAACTCAGAAGAATGAAAGGCAGTGAGACAGAGGTAAGTATTAATACTTCTAAAAAACTTTCAAGAGAGATATATGTAGACAGCATTTAATGCAAAATATGATCTTTAATATAGCACTCTCAGCTAGCTTGCAATACCCCATGATTAAGGAGCCCTGTTTTCTCCCTAACTTCAACCTTGTTTGCTGGAGAGGTGAGGGAGTCTATGACCATACCAGTTAGTGCCCATCTTGCTTTTTATCTGTAGAGCATTAACCTATAAACAAAACATTTTTCCCTAGTGGTTATAACATTAAAGCAATGCAGAGATGAGAAAGGTCATTTTACACAGGATTTTGAACTGTTTTTCCTAAAGTAAAAGTTAAATTCCAAAATTCTTTGGGAATGAAATATTATAAATGTGTTTAAGTCAAGCAAAATGTTTCATTTCTGTAAATCACAAATAATAAGCAAACATGGCTTGCATATATCTCTCTATATACATCTCTTGTACTGGAA
This sequence comes from Balaeniceps rex, assembly GCA_013401315.1. Classification (NCBI taxonomy): domain Eukaryota; kingdom Metazoa; phylum Chordata; class Aves; order Pelecaniformes; family Balaenicipitidae; genus Balaeniceps; species Balaeniceps rex. Next base: position 4,607 of record VYZW01040106.1, on the reverse strand, counting down.
CATAGATTTCTGTGTTCCAGAACACTGAAATGTTTAAGTTATGAAGTACTTAGTATTTTGGCAATATCTGTATAACACAAATTTCCTCTTTCCTCAGTTGTGTTTATTGCATTAGCAAACAGGAGCCACTCCTTAAATGAAATTCAACTTCAGGGTTTTTCTTTGAAAAGCTGTCATGAGAGTTGAAGAGACTGGCTGTACTTGCTATTTCATTTTTTATTACTCATTCGCATCACTAGAGTCTGACTATGTTTATGAAGTTTAATTTACAAGGAAGAGAAAACTTACTTTGTGTGAGATTGTCCAAGAGATTTCCTGCTGGGAACTTGGTGTTCCAGCTTTACTTAAGCAGTGTCTGCAGGAACAAGCACTTCACCAGGCCTTTTTTCATAAGCAAGAAGTTTAACAGTCAATATTAGTGATGAGAGCATCTATCTAATCATCTTAACATTATTAATAGACACTAGAGGAAATTAATGCCACGTGGTATTTCACACGTTGATATCGTATGCTTAAAAAGATGACAAATTAAACTCAAAGCATTTTCTCCAGAATTTGTTTCAAAATGTTTGAAATCCTTGTTTGAAAAACAAGGATTATTCAAATTTATTATTTGGATAATATATTTTAGCTGGCTAAACCGCTTGGAAAAAAACACATCCAGAGCATCTTGCATGCAGACATTCCACAAAGCAATCACTTCCCTAATTTCAGAATTATTCATCAAACCACTGAAAGCAGACAAACCAAGATTGTTTCTCAGTGGCTGTAGAGTGCTTAGTGCCCCAAAAGCTGCACAGCGGGTGATTTATGCTTCATAAAGGTGTGTAATCACTTAAACAGGTGATTGGAGAGTAGACTCTTTCTCCTGACCTCCCACCACAGTTAAGGAAAGACAGAAACATTTTAACAAGAGAGAAGCTGGACGGTGTCCGAGTGAAGCGTTTCTTGGGATGTTCCTTTTGGTTTTTCCTAAGAGGGATGCATCATATTTAAGCACCCACATGAGCCTCACATTTAATGATATCAGATCAGGGCTAGTGAGCTTCCTCCCCATCAAGAGAGGAATAAGTGACTTTTTCAAATACTTGTGAGCACAGAGATGTCTCTGTAAAACCACTTTCCTCAGGAATTCAGTCGTTGCCTTTATTTCAACACCTGGCTACACTCAAAGCATAAGATCGCTTCAAAGCCACTTTTCAAAGACTTCCGTATTACAGAAGCAAGGTGCTCCTTCTGTGGGGAGCAAAGGCACAGGCTTTTTCATCTTTTCTCCAAATGTCTCTTCCTCATCAAGATCTTAAATCCTGAATAGAAAGATACAGATAAAACATGTCCAAATTGGTAGGGGTCATAAAGCTGGAGTTTCTCATGGGAGAAAGGGAGGATGTCAATCTGTGCAGCAGCATCTCAGCAGTCACTGAAGCCTATCTATTCCCACAGATGATCACAAAGCTTTCTTCCGATAAGGAAACACTTGGATCTGTGATCGTAACATCTATTTCAGAAGAGGTTGTGACCTCATGTGTGTGGAGTAAAGTCAGAGACCTCCAAACTCATCTCACTTTTAGAAGTCAAATCCCAGTTCCACTGAAGTTACTGGCACAGTCTAAGTAATTCATTAAAAACATGAAAAGTAACATCATGTTAAATGCTGAGAGGCTGGCGTAGCTGCGAGTTAAGTGCAGGTAAAACTTCATTCCACTTACAACTGAGCAATAGGGAGCTCAGAGACTTTGCAGAAATGACAAGCCAGCGAGTTTATCTGTTCCTCAGCTGATGGCTGCGCAGTATCCATGGCCAGGCTCCGGATGACAACAGTGCAGCATCCCCGAGGGCTGCAGAGAGAGAGGAGCCAGCACTGCCTAGTTTGCTAGGAACATCTAGTAGTAAGAGAGCAGTACCGAAAAGAAGTTGTGCAGCAGCAGCATCTCTCTTGCCCTCATCACCTCGCAAAGCCTCAGCTCAGATGGAACCCACTGACAACACAGCGTCTTAAAAAATTTTCAATAGCTTTGTAAGATACCCTATTAAGTCACAGCAGTTAAATGTCAGAGGTTGTCAAACTGATAAAACTGCTATGTTAAATGTTACAGTTAAAAAAAAAAAAAGTGAAGCAACTTATTTTCCCTGCCTGTTGTACATTATGAAAATGCACGCACATAAGTCTGAGACTCACCAAACACTAAGTGGCATTTTATAAAAGGTCAATTCTGTAGCAGCAAAGCAAAAGATCAGTATAGTAAATGCACTACTGCTTTTTTTTTGTACAGTGGAAGCTAGCAAATTCAGCTGTTCTCATGATAAAAATGGTATTTTTTTTTAAATTAGTACTTCTGTGATGTAATTGCATATTATGAAATGTTTGACACAGATTAAAGCTCTGTTAATGTCTCTTGTTCCAAGTTGTTCACTCTCACCCCTATGATGCCTTTGCCTCTAATGTCACGTGGTCAATAACTTGCGGACTTCGGGAATGGAAATATTTGCTCAAGTAATTTGCAGACTGCAGTTAATCAGAGTCAGCTTCAATGGCCTCAACGATCATTTCAAGCTATAGTGTTTCATTTTGCAGTCTGGTCCTGAGGCATTCTACTGTCTATTGCCAGCATTTACCCAGGTCTCATTAAGACTGGAAAGAGAGAACATTTTTTATCTGATTGGATTCCTTTTTTCTAGGTACTTTTGCCTCCCATGTTATTTTTTTTTTTTCCTTTCCAATGCTATCCTAAAACCCAAACTAAAATAAGTAACATGGGATAGATTTACTACACACATTTCCCTATGGAGTAAGACATTGCATGCATCCCCTTAGAGTAAGTCAAAGAAAACTTTTAAAACCGGTTTCTGCCGAAGTTCAGTGTTATCTTGTGACTGTTATATGTGCAACAGGTTAAAAAGTAGTAAGGATAATGATTTCAAATGCATCTACTTCTATAAATTCCTTGTTTAGGTGCTGCCTGTCTCTCCTAGGAGTCACAAATGTTGTGTTCCTCTCAAGATCAGTACTAACCTCCATGTTGGCATCCACATGCAGATGTGTCTGGCTAACACCAAGCAGTTAAGATTCCAAAGTTCAAGTTTTTAATCAGGTAATTAAATATAAACACAAGATTTCTGTGATTTTTTCACCAATCATTTTCTCCAGAACACAAACCTGGATATCACAAGTCCGCAAGCAAGGAAAAAGCACATCTGTACAGCAACAAGTACTGTGATTCTGTCTTCTTCAGAAAATAAAGCCATATCATCCTATTGCCAGCTGCTTTTAAGGCAATTCACTCCTGTCAAACACTCAAGTACTCACTCACGTCAGCTTTCTTCCACATTTGTATCCTTCAAGCAATTGAATCCATAGGAATTGCTGACCTATGAGATTGCATGGGGACATATTGCCAGCCAAGAACTTTTCAACTGGCTCATCTGACTACACCCGAAGTTTTAAAGTGACCTGAGGTGAGGATTAGTATTTGGAGTTTTGCACAGAACCTGTGCAACCATTTTAACTGTTGCTTTGAGGCATTAACATGTCAGAGCAGAGATACTATTTAAGGGCTATTGACCACAGATGACAAGGAAAGAACATCTAAATCTTCCTTGATTAGTCATGCACGCAGACGCATAGCTAGATAGCTTTGTCCAGATATACACAGTCAGAATTATCTATTTTATATGAGGTCTCCAAGATGATGAAGTATATCTGATCGTAAGGTACAATGCTTTAAGGAACTCTAAACCAGACATGTTGTTTAATGTACTGAGGTATTTTATCTACACATGCTGCCTTTCCTTTATCCACAGGGTTTTTTTAGACAGAATTTTCTATTTTCTCCAAACTGACATGAAACAGCACTGATACATCACATTAGCAATTAATCTATAATTAAAAGGACTCCTTTTTAAAAGCAAAACACCCTTTAAACAGTTGAAAATGAACTGAAAGATGTGCATGCTCATTTTACACAATTCTTCTAGTTATTTAAGAAATTCAAAAAGCTGGTCTTTCAGTTAAAATCCAAGAAAACCTGTCTTTCTTCCCAGATAAGAGTTTCAGGACTCATCTTTCAGCAGCAATTTGAGAGCACATAGACCCTTCAGTGCACAGCAGGAAAGGTACAATTTGGCATTTTTATGTTATAAAATAAGCCAAAGCTTCCTTCTCAGAAGATTCCTTATTCTCATAGATCATTCAAAAATAAAACAATGTTATAGCACTTACATGAAATGCATTCTAAGTCCCTATAGCAGAACACTGGGTTTGTTTAGTATCAACATCTCTGGGAGGGGGAAAAAAAAAAAGGTCCAACATCAATACAAAGATCTAGAAATTGAATTTTTCAATGGAAATATCTTTTGTTGAAAGAGAAAGGTATATAAACTTCTGTGAAATGTTAGCACGCAGCAATGGATGAACAGGTTACAGTAGACATCAGTGTGTATAAACCAATACTTCACATTAGAGTCCTGACCCAAGAAACAAAACCCTACATGACAGGGCTATATGGCAATTGCTTGTATGCATAGGTAGCATAATTGCAGCAGGAAAAAAAAAGATCTGGAGGACTAGGACTTTGCCAAGAGAATATAGTCCAGCAAGGCCCCGTTCT